>JAECUM010063193.1:0-18291 GCA_016617855.1 Megalonaias nervosa
TGTGTGTGTGTGTGTGTGTGTGTGTGTGTGTGTGTGTGTGTGTGTGTGTGTGTGTGTGTGCGAGAGAGAAGGAAATAAATACAGCAACCCTGACCTGTCACTGACAGTGGACAGTGATTCGGAAAGGAGCAGAAGCAGCCACGTTTTGCTGACATGCCAGCAATTTGAGTTCGATCAATCGCTCGATCATATGATGAAATTTGTTTAATAGTTATAACAGAACGGCTAATTGCATTTCATTTAAACTTTGTAATTATATTTTTACAAGAAAATATATTATTTAAAAATGGCATGTTCAATGTCATTTTGTTTATGCACTTGATTAAGTTGTTCCATACGGGGGCTCGTGTTGTTCTATTCTACATCTGTGCTCATATATCTGTTATTCAATCCATTAATTTTATATTTTATGTTATTAATTATTAAATCTGGGCAATAGTGCCATTGTCGATCATCTCCTTGATAACGATAACCAAAGCACCATAACAGGGTGGCGGTGGCCATCTTACGTCCTCACGTCATAACATATAATACATGTATATATTTCATGTGCCGCAAAGTGACCTGTGGTTAATAAAGGTCCTGTTCTTTTTTGTGTGGTCCTACATGATAATACGGAAGTACAAGTCTTTGTATAATTATATGCCCACAATGAAAACATGAAAGCTAATGAATTTACAATTTATCCGACAGATTAACTTAAATCAATCATATATCAGACAGAACTAATTTAATGCAGAGATCTCAGTCATCTACTTGGTAACACTTGTATTCAAATGAAATGTTTATATTCTTGGTTAACTAAGTTACTACAGTCTTTATTCATCTGATCATTTTACAGTGGAAATGTCATGTTCTCATTCTGTCTCTAGGCTGAATCATGATACAGTTTGTTCCCAGTTTCCCACTGACAAGGTGACGCTTATGTAGTTTTCCTGCCTAAGTTATATCAAGGAGTATAAAGTTTATACCTCGTATATTATACTATTTCGGACAATGAAGTTTTAGGTTGTCATTCTCAAAAATATTTGGCACATCCCTTTTTGATAAGACACTTTTCTCTAGATGCATGACACGGTCCCTTATGACACGACACTTTTATTCAGATGCTGGATACAACCCTTTATGGTATGACCATTTTACTCAGTTTTACTCCGATGTTTGAAACAGTCCCATATGGCATGATACTTTTACTCCGATACTTGACACAGCCCCTTATGATATGACACGTTTCTTTAGATGCTTGACATAGCCCTTTATGGTATGACACTTTTATTCAGATGCTTGACACAGCCCCTTACGGTATAACACTTTCCCCTCGATGTTTCGCACATCCCTTTACGGAATAACACTTTTCCCTGGATGTGTGACACGGGCCTTTATGGAATAACACTTTTCTTTAGATGTTTAGCACATAGTCCTTAATAGAATAATACGTTTCTCTAGATGTTTAGCACATAGTCCTTATTGGGCTAGCACATGTCTCTAGGTGTTTGACACAGCCCTTTTCTGGAATAACACTTTCCCTTGATGCTTCACCAATTTTTCCTACGGCCTTCTGAAATTCACATACATCGGTGCTCAATTTATACCACTGAAGGGCTAGTTTTCATGCACGAGCATGAGAAAGTATACTCAGTCGTGACAAATGACCACTAAATTATTGGATTATATACGTAAGTACATATTGTATGGACATCTGACATGACATTTATTTTTATTATTCTTAAGGACCATTTGTTCAGGCCATTTGTGAGAATATCACATACTTAAGACAAAGATGTTTCAAGTCAGGAAGAGTCTCAGAAAATATATGTTATTGTTACCTCAAAATAAAGAACATTAAAATGAAATTAACATGCTTGTTCGTTTTGACAGTAACATTTCCTATAGTGCTGGTTAATATGGCACTATTTCTTATTTGTGTTTTTCCAATTAAACTTCGTGTAGTGTCGGTAAATGTGAGACCTTGCTTCTACTTTGAATAGTTTCTACTGCACGTTCCTCATCAACGCATTTCCTCTCAAGGCTAGATTCGTCGTCATTGTCTACACAGATAGCTCTTGTATTTTTTGTGGGCTGTACTGAAAAGAGTAAATTCACATCTCCACAGAAGAAATGTAAGTCACACTTGTATAAGCCAAATGTATGGCTGCAAGCAACTTGTGCACCATGTTACTTATTTCAAAGCGTATGACCAAGCTGTATATGACACCAAGGGCGCAAGCAACACATTTATTAAATTAATTGATACGTACATATGTTTCATGTCTGAACCTATCATCACGGCCATCGATATATTTTTTCAAATACATGTAAACAATTTTTTGTCACTTGTTTTCCTATAGAGAAGATTTCTTCCATCTGATTCATTTTAAAGACAGCTAATTAGAGTTATATGATGAGGTATGATATTTTCATCACATTCTTGTTTCTTATCTGAGAATTCTATTTAGTCTGTTGTAACAGCGAATCCGCCGTAGATAATCAGAACATGTAATACAAAAGGATGAATATTCGCTGTATCCACACAAGATAATCAGTATATATAATTCAAACGAATGGATATTTTTGCTGTTATACTATCGACTTCATGGTAGATAATCAAAACATGTAATTCAAACGGATGGATAGTCGCTGTTCTGATATTCAATCCACCTTATATAATCAGAATATGTAATTCCAATGGATGGATAGTCGCTGTTATACTATAGAAATCCACCATAGATAATCAGCAATTATTATTCAAATGGATGGATATTCGCTATTATAATATCGAATCCACCGTAGATAATCAAAACGTGCAACTTAAACTGATGAATATTTGCTATTGTAATATCGAATCGATCGTAGATAATCAGGATATTTAATTCAAATGGACGAATATTCGCTGTTATGCTATCGAATCCACCGAAGATAACGAGAACATGTAGCACAATAGGATGGATATTCGCTGTTGTAATATCGAATCCACCGTAGATATTCAAAACAATAAAAACGAGTGGATATTTTGTATTATAATATGGAATCCGCCGTAGATAATCAGAACAAGCAATACAAACGGATGAATATCCTCGGTTGTACTATCCAATCCACAGTCGATAATGAGAACATGTGATACAAACTGATGGATATTTGCTGTTTAGGAATTTTAATAGTTCTAATTTATCTATCACACCGCTAAACCATCTATTGCAATGCAAGGATAACTTTGTATCGTAATACATACACTGACAAGCATTACAAGATGACAAAATTTATATCGTAACAATAACTGTTACAAGTCTTTAAGGATAATAACACATAATACAAACTGTTACAAGCACTTACAAATTAATAAATTTATATAGTAATCAGTTTTGGTTACGACCATATCATGATACAAATTGCTTAAAGCAAGCAATAAGAAATGTAGTTCCTAGAGCTAGTTTGAATGTATATTCAACCCTTTATCATCTATACACTTCATGAGAAACGCATATTATGTAGTAAAAATCTGTCATTGGTACATAGATATTAATTTATAGAAAATTAATTATATTTGTTTTTAATGTGTGTATATTCAACCCATAAAACGTATCACGTGAAACGAGAAGCCTACTAATGATTTTATATATATATATATATATATATATATATATATATACTATATATACATATATATATACTTACTTTATATATACATATATATATATATATATATATATATGTATATATAATAGTTACGAATATGTAATTTAATTACTTGTGTGTTAATTTTAAATTATTTTTATTTTATTTTTGTATCATTACATTTTACTGTAATGATTATTTTTACGGGATCTAATATATTTGAAAAAGATATTATGTTTATATAAAGCGTAGTATGACTCGCATAAGCACGATTTTTGCATGCCATGGTTTGTCGATTTAGTAAACACTTCGCGAAAACGATTGGTTATTGCCAAGGTCATTTCTTGGCCTACGTGTAATTGCATTGCTTACTGCGCTATTTGATGATGACATAACCATTCGTTCCATCGTGCGCGCCTGAAATGACGTCTTTGTTCAGTTTAAAAATACTCAGATCCCCGTGAAATAGTCAGCCGTATAATATATCTTCAAGAAGAAGGATATATTTCTATTAGGTGCCGTAAAGAGTTGTATTTTTACATCTTTGGAGCTCGAGATGTTTTATCATAGATGACAGCTTGTTCAGAAGTTCATCTATTTTTTAGAATATAATAATTTATTTCCTGGAGAACTATACAAGTGACAAAGACATTCGATGGAAATTTATTCTACATTGAAACATTACAAGCTGTGATTCAACGTGGAACTCTTGACATTCGTATAAAGACTTCACCTGACGTCATTATCCTCCATCTTGGAACGTCATCAAGATTCGAACCTGGATTCAGTTAAAACTATTTAGTGATAGGACTTGTATTTTTTTCAGTACTAGGATAAACGTTTGGATTGTCTTCACAAACTATAAGTCCTATTTTCTATTTTCACCTTTTCACCGTGTTTTCTAGAGAAATAAATTATTTTTGTTATAATTTACAAAGCTTGTTCGTTTCACTCTTTTCTTTTGTTACTTTTGAACGAGACTATACGTAACAATATATATATATATATATAACAACAATTAATACTGAATCAGGATTTTCATAATAAAGGAATAAATGTTTAATAGAAAATTGGTTTTCAATTGTCCTTTAGTTCGTAAAACTCTTTTGATGCAGACGCATTGTTCCTACTTTGAAAACTATATGTAGATGCAGTCATGTACAATCACTTAATGTAACCAGGAGTAATTAAAATCGTCTATACAGACCATTTTCAATAAGCAGAATTTCATGAACCTCCCGCAGTCGACGGCTAACGAGGACAATAAAGTCTACACTTAAATCATTGCTACCATCTGTAGGTAAGTGGCATGGAAAGACGTTTAGTCTCCATAGTCAATACTGTTGCATAACCACGGATCTGGCTAACAGTACTTTGGAAATTCAGCAGGAAAACACACTGGAAAAACCAGTAATGGGGAATCCCCGAGCAATCCGTTTTTTTGACTGGTCCATTCGGAAAGCTTGGTAAATCAATTGTTCTGATTATATGGCGCTCTACAGTATATTTTTAAAGAAAAAGAATTTCTCAGGTTTACCTCACTGGTTATACTGGCTATTTAAAAAAAGACCTTGTATATCTTAGGTATTGTTAAAGAACTTTTAATTTCCACTATTTTTGGTGCGTGATAGATTGGTGTCGTTTGAGTTTAGAGTAAACAGCTTGGCCTTACTTCAGATGTGCATCACTAAAATGGTGCTAGCTCCGCTTGGTCAATTTCAGGACGAGGTAAACTGTTAAAAAAAAACCAATGAAAAAATAAAAGAACAACAACATCAACAAAAAAGAGCCAATAACATTATTTTTTAATACATTTTATATAGTTGGCAATTTATTCCTTGCACTTTCAGAAGATAGTATTATCCGTTGACTCCTCAGGTCCGACCCTGGTAGGCAAGGAATCGAACAAAGAGGGCTGAAAATCACTCGGATTGGCACATATAAGATGAACACAGTGTTTTCTTTTGAACAAATTAAACTACCATGCTTTATACAACTTTTGGCAAGGCAATCATAAACGCAAGTCGAGTAAACTTAAAATGGCGACAGCTTACAATAGTTCTAATGTGTCATTTATCGGTTAGATTTTAATCACCACTGACGATCACGTGATTACAGCAATTTTATGACAGTAACTTGCTGTTCTTGCAGGAAAACTATCCAATTGAAATGTCCCGTATATCCGAAGACCCTTCTACATATATTTGTTATAGCAGCAGGGAGGGTGAACAGACCACTTGCTTGGATTGTTAATTATTAAAACAAAATTCTGATCTCAATAGTCAGCAGCGATAAACCCCTACCAATTGGGTTATTTCATTTTTGACCTTCGTTCCACGCGTGTTTGTTTACTCGCGGACAACCTACTTTTGGTCGCACCGTCCCTGCTGCTGTAATTAAACAATTATTATATCAATAGTGGAATCTCACACAGCTAAACTAGCTTGACAGCGACTAGAGGCAATTAAAAAATATATACCCGTCCGTGATTCTGTCAAGCAACAACTACAAGTGCGTCAGGAGTCTCAGGTGGAATTTGTAGAAGATGCAGAACAGTTATTTAAACCAATTGTCAAACCAACAAAGAAAATTGTTACAGCAACTGAAGCGACACAAAAAGTTCTTGAAACATTACGTCTTGATATTGCTGGTCGTATTCAAGCAGCTCAGCCACCACCCGTTCAACCTCCTCAACCACAACCTCAAGATCAACCACAGCCTCTGCCAAAAGTCAGAACTTATATAGCAGATAAATTTACGGAGAAAGGTATTGCCTCTCTCAAGGGCCCAGACCAAATACTTGATATAGCCGAGTTTGGATATCGTAATAGAGATAAGTATGTAAAACCAGAATATGTTAAAACTCTAAAAGCTGCCGATTGGATTAGTGATGTATATCGCATCCATACTAATACTCCGCAAATCAAAACTGAGATAGATATTAATCAGTTTGATATTTTTAACTTGAAAGTAGATGAGTATATTGAAAAAAATGAAACAAGCAAGAGAACAATGAGAAGAAGAAATTAAGTCAGAACTTGAAGAAGCTAAACAATTAAGGAAACAAAAAGAAAAAAATGAAGTCTAAACTTATAGAGGTTGAACGAGCAAGGAAACAAAACGAGGAAGATTTGGAATCTGAAGAAATCAGACGAAGGAGAGAATCACGTTCACCAAGTAAAAAAAGAAACAACTGGAAGTGGTCTTGTTGCTCGAGGAAGTGGTCTTATTACTCCATGTCCCAATAACGTTCTTGCCGACGTGGACAGGCTAGAAATTCTGATTGGCGGAAAACGGGCTGGTAATAATTCTCCAGAAATCATTAATGAAGCAACTGCTATTTGTCAACGATTATTTACAGGCGGTATCATGGATATTAATGTGTATCGGTCCCTCATTAATGGAATCGTTCATGATTATTACCGCAGTGATTGATTGAAGGTATGCAATTAGATGTAGTGAATAAAAATAAGATGATTATACATAACGCTCAACGAGGACCTGTAATGGTCTCGGTGATAAATTCGCGATTACCAACCCATAAAGCGATTTACGGTGATGGACTCGGTGATGGTGTTTTACCGATTGTAAAACAACTGGGAATTAAAGCTATTAATGTTGTTCGTGATAAAGGTATTAGTGTTGTTGGTGATGTTGCTAGCAAAGCATTCTCCGCAATCAAGGATAGACTAGCACGATTAATACGACGAAAACCTCAGCCAGTAAAATTACCCAGCACTGAAGTGATGCCTGCAAATGTTAGTAAAATAATAAATCAAGCTGCAAATCAAACACTAGCAAAGTTGGCTGGTGTACAACTATCAGAAAAAGAAAACAATATAACCACAAGTTTAATAGCAGGAAGTGGTCTTCGTGTTCGACGATAATAAATATAATAAAGATGTTCAAACGTATATCTGATACAGCATTTGACATGGATGCTCCAGTGCTGAAAGATGAGTCAGTGCGCGATTATCAGTATTATTCTTATGACGCACGACAGCCAAATCAGCGTGGGCGAACTGAGCTGCAAGTTCAGGATATCAGCAGATATTTTTTACCTGCTGAAGCATTTATTAAAGTAGAAGGTGAGATCTTAAAAACAGATAATACTGAATATGACGCTGGTGTTAGTGTTGGTTTTGTTAATAATGGCATTATGGCGTTTTTTGACAGTGCTACGTACATGATTGACGGAAAAAATATTGACTCGATTCAAAAAGATGTTGACTTGCCACAACGATACATGGCCTTGCAAGATACAGTGACGATTATTCAAGATCAGCTGGTCCATTAATGATGTTTGTAAAGGATACTTCTGATTTTCCGGAGTACTGACAATATGAAATGGGACGCCCAAGAAACTTTGTCAGAAACGCTGACACTGATGTGGAAAACATGATTATCAATGTTGATGTAGATTTTAATTTAGGATTTAGAGCACGTCGATCAATGCTGAAAGATGGAAGTAGAAGATTTTCATAGGTAATTCCACTGTCACATATCTTTGGATTTTGAAGAAATGTCAGAAATGTTATTTTCTGAGCCAGGCATACAGTTGTACGAAAGGCTACAGACGATGATACAATATAGCGACCACCTGGTGCTGTCGCCGATGCTGGTAAAGTAACACTAACAAAACTTTCGTTGTGGATGCCAGTAATGACTCCAACAATACCTGAAGAAGAACGTTTACTCTATTTTATGAGTCAAGGTGGTAAATCAATGTTATCATGGTTAACGATGACCACAGATAGTGTTCAAAGTACAATTAATGGTTTATTTAAGTGGCAGATAGCATCACAGCAAGGTGTTTTTGCACCACGACATATATTTGTTGCTTTCCAATATGCTGCACGAGTAAATTCACAAACACATAGTTTAATGATATTTGATAAACTTGGTGTTACTGAGGTTTCACTGAGGATAAATGGACATCAAGAACCAGCTGAGGATATATTATTAAATTTTGATCAAAATCATGTAGCACGTGCATATCATCGTTTAATGTCATTTATGGGGCGTGATTAAAATGTTGATTATGGCTTACAAATATCACAGCTAGATTTTACAACTTTGTATCCGATCTATTGTTTTTCGCTGGAACACTTGGATTTATTTAGGCAATCTGTCGTTGATATACACTTTCGAGCTCGTGTGACAAGAGGAGCTATTGCTAATTATAGAGCAATAGCTGTTATACTCAGCGATAAGACAATGCTACTTGAAGGTGTTGATGGCCGCATGAGAGTCATTGATGCCCCAGTAGAAAACATGTAATTAGATCACTCATGATATTATAATGTCATATCATAATGTTAGTGTTACTCTGACTCCTGGTCAGATTAAAAAACTACAATCAGTATCAAATGAAAACTGTGGAGTAAAAATATCACTTAAAAAAGAACAAATCACAGGCGGCCCGAATAAACTATCATTGTCAGAACGTCAACTCAAGCACTCAATAAAGCCAAACAATCAAAGACCGGCATACGACTTAATCTTTCTGCGGGTGCCATTAAAGACATCGCTAAGACGGGTGGTATATTTCCACTTCTCGCAGCTATTCCAGGAATAATAGCCGCTGCAGCCCCAGCCGTTGCAAAAGCAGCTGCACTTGGTGCTGTTGGAACTGCTGCTGGGATGGCACTAAAGAAAGCGACAGGAAAAGGAATCAAACAAAAAAGGAAAGGGTCTAAGACTACCAGGAACTCGGTACGGAAAGGGTTTAAGACTGCCAGGGACACTTCGTTGATTCTCCCCATGTCCAATTTTTATTTAGTTGATGCCGCTAAAAAAACTAAATATATAAATTTCAGAGGTGTTTTAATGTGTGATCAGTTACCGTACAAACCAAATAATGTTGAAACCGGTATCATAAATCTTGTTAAAAACTCTGGTCCAGCTACTCATTGGGTTGCATACGCGATTGATCCACGTGGAATTGTTCATTTCGATTCCTTTGGGTTGGCACCACCAAAGGAATTTTTAAAATATGTTAATAATCTCAATACACCAATCTGGTATTCAACATTACCAAGACAAAAATTAACTGATCTGCCAATATGTGACCGTGAAGTACTCGCTGTGCTCGACGCTGTATCATCATCAACAACACCACCTCATAAAGTCGTGCACGAGTATACATCGTCGTCGACGTTTTAAACAGGCATTAGTAAATATAATGGTAGATATTTAATGAAGATCAGCTAAGACTAAAACTCAGCAAGGTGATTTATCTAAGTATGCAACTCTTGATCAGCTCAGGAATTGAATTGATGATCTTTTATATCTTGCAAGCGTAGATAGTAATGAAGTCGTTATTTTTCAGGATAAACAAGGACGATTAAAATCAAGTAACATCCAGTTAGCAGATATCCTTGTACGAATTACAAACGCGCTCAAAGACAACATATTGTTATATTTGTTGAAAACGGTAGAATACAAGATTCTGGAAATTTAATCAACAATTACGCTAAGAAAACCGGCGATATTTTTACTGGTATATATTGTCATGAAACAAAACAAAATTACCGACCTTGGAAACCCAGTCATACCCACAGACGCAGCAACAAAAAGATACGTCGATGATCAAGAATCCAAGTTCATATCAGTTAATGGTGGTATGATGCGTACATTTCTCGACATGAACAACAATTGAATTAATAACCTCAAAACACCGGAATAAGATGTTGACGCTGCAACGAAGAAATACGTCGACGATAGCAACATCCCGATGACAACTTCGTTGACGACAATCAACGATGGAATGATTGCATTTAGAACTGAATTTTCTAATCACGTACAAACGTTCCTAAATTTTCGTAGAAACATAAACAGAGCCATTAATGGATTTTTTGGAAGTCCAGCGGTTGTTGATATTAAACATACTGATATTAACGCGAGACTCAACGATATTGTCAGTGGAATTCCTGATATCGTTGAAAAAACTAATCTGATTAAAATTCCTCACAAGCAGATCATCCAACAAGTATACACAGTATCATCAGGATCATCAACATGGTCACAGAAAAATAACATTATCAAACATACCGCGAAAGTCACTGGTGTGTACAAGCTGTCCGTGTTCAGCTCTGCAAAATTCAGGATATTTACCACGTATCCATGGCGTCATTCAACCGATGATTTTCTGGAACTGTGTATGTTGTGTTAAATAAAGATGCCGAAGAAATATATATACTGGATCCATCTGATAAAAAATTAACCGCAGCGTCTTACTGGTGGTGTCTGGAATTTGTCGCTGAAATACCTCAATTAATTACTTAATAAAAATATAACGATCAAAGTTCAGGAGTACAGATACAATCAAGTATGTACATGGCAAACTAAACTAAAAAATATAGTTGACAATTATACAGTAAAAGTAAAAACATATCGCAGACGCGTGGTTGTCGTTGACGTAGTTGTATTTTCAGTTTCTGCTATCATCGCTGGAATTGGTGTGATATTATCAGCAACAACAATGACCGCGCCTGTAGTTGTAACAATCGCCGTTTCGGCTGCAACAACAATTGCTGGTATTTTCAGTATTATTGCGAAAAAGATAGCTACATGCACAAACGCAAAATTACACGAGTACACAATAAAACTGCACGCGGTGATGTTAGCATATTCTAAACTATCATCGTTGATTTCGTCGTATCTCAGTGATGACAATATCCGATGAGGAGTTCACAACGATAATAAAAACTTACAATGAAGTATTTGACGAAAAAATAACGGAACAAGATCAAATCAGTATTCCTGATTTAAAATAATAATAATAACTGTAATAATAATGTCATCATTGAACGAACTACTGCAACAGATCGTCGTTAATACAGCACCGCTAAGGACAACAATGATATCAGCGAGATCAACCAGTCCTGAGTTTAATGTGGTTTTTCCAACTGAAATTCCAGCTAACGAAATAGCCCTAGCAGAATTACGAGTTTGTTATAGTTGGCCAAATATCAGATCAAAATCATTCGGTAGGTTGCCCTCAAACAACTCGTTAGTATTTGCAAATAAGAACAAACCTGATGGAACTCCCGATTGGCAGGTTGTTGGTATTCCAACGGGCAGTTATCAAATAGAACAAATCAAGGATGAGTTCCAACGCAGAATTAAGTCTATCACAGGAAAAGAATCCAAAATAGCTATCACTGTTCACGAACCAACGCTGTCAGCCGCGATAGAAATTTCTACGCCAGATTACGCTGTAGATATTTATCAATCATCGATAAGAACTGTACTTGGCTGGCCAGAAGTTCCACCTGTTTATAATGGACCTCCAGAACCTAAAATTGATGAATTTAAGACAGACAAAGAAAAATACATAAAGATTCCAAAATATCGAGAAATTCCTCCATGGCAGTTTATTCCTACTGATATTAGATATGGTTGTATTTACTGATTTTGATGGCACAAAAATTCCCAAATTAGGAAGATCAGTATTTGATGTTATTTAAGAGGGGCGTTTATGGAGGGATATAGTTGATGAAGAATTTTTCAAAACAACATCAGACGAAGCTAAATCTGAATACTTTCGGGTATTTAATGATTTACAAAATCTATTTTCTTCCTTATTACATTATTATAACGATGATACAAAACAACAGATAATTGAGACGATACAACACTTAAATAAGATTACATCAGAACTAATTCTTGCTAATCAGATTATTAAAGCAAGAGCAACTACTCTTGACCGATTATATACAACACCAAAATTAAAACAAATATTTCTTGATCATTACAAAATAACAGAAAAACAATTACCAACATTTATAATTCCTGGATTTGACACTCCTGAAATGAAAAAGTCAGTTAATGATCTTATCGATGAATATTTTCCAAACGTACTTGAATCATGGAGAAAAATAGCACCACCAGCGGATATTCTAAAACACAACAACGATCCACACGGCGGAGGCCGCCATATTTTTTACCTGGTATTGTTAATATCACATCGACGATCGCAGTCAACCTTGTATGTGATGTAATTGATGGAAGTTATCAAGTAGACCTTGACAAATCTAACCAGGCCCAGCAAGGATATATTTTATACACATTTACACTGCAAGTTCCACCAGGATATTTGATTGTATCAGAACCAATTGATCCAGTTTATCTGCATGTAGATAATCCGCTATTATCAAGGATACATTTCAGACTTACTGACTAAACTGGACACTTGTTGGATTTAAGAAATGAATCATTAAATATTAATCTGTATGTGAGATGGTAAGATCTACACAGAAAAACAAAAACAAATCTGTCAAATAAATTATCTGAATCTGATTGTGAATAAATATTATTATCAGAATTAAAAAAAATCTGAATAAATATTATTATCAGAATAAAAATAAATATTATTATTATAATATGATTCTGAGTAAAATATTCGTTTGAATAGATATTATTATTATTATCGGATTCTGAGTAAAATATTATTCTGAATAAATATTATTAATATTATCTGATTCTGAATAGATATTATTATTATAATCTGATTCTGAGTAAAATATTATTCTGAATAAATATTATTATTATTATAATTTGATTCTGAGTAAACTATTATTCTGAATAAATATTATTATAATAATCTGATTCTGAATAAATGTTATTATCATTATCTGATTCTGAATAAATATTATTATTATAATCTGATTCTACATAAATATTATTATTATAATCTGATTCTGAATAAGTATTATTATTATAATCCGATTCAGAATATACAAAATTATTATTATTATAATCTGATTCTGAATAAATTGTATTATCAGAATAAATCAGAATAAAATATTAAATATTATTATTATAATCCGATTCTGAATAAATATTATTATTATCTGATTCTGAATAAATATTATTATATAATCTGATTCTGAATAAATATTATTATCAGAATAAAAAATAAATATTATTACAATCTGATTCTGAATAAACATTGTTATCAGAATAAAAATAAACATTATTATAATCTGATTCTGAGTAAATATATTATAATCTTATTGTGAATAAATATTATCAGAATAAAAATAAACATTATTATAATCTGATTCTGAATAAATATTATTATAATCTGATTCTGAATAAAATAAATAATCTGATTCTGAATAAAATAAACAATCTGATTCTGACTGAATAGAATCTGAATAAATATAAATAAATATTTTTTTACTGTATTCAGAAATAAATTATCCCTCTTGTTTAGATGGTACCACAGTCACGGTGACAGTGTTAGTTTCGTTGTTACTACAATCACTGGTGACATCACTTTCACTTTCACAATCATCACTGACATTACAAGCAGACATAATCTCTCTCAACTGTCGTATACACAATTATTTTTGTTTCGTATTCGTGAGATAATTCTGACCTAATTTTTTCGATTGAGTGTGCGAGTGAAACAAATTTTTTTTAACCTGCGTATCTGTAACTGATGCCAAGGATTGCATCATTGATTGTTGAATCAACTTTATGAATTTGTAATCAGCTGGCAATGTATATCTGTTTTCGAATCTTCGTTGTTGTAATGATTCAAAACAACAAATAATTTTTTTAGGATTAAGTTCATCAGACAATTTTATACCGTCACGTTGTAATTTTTCAATCGCAGAAATAACAGCATTGATATTTTCGTAATTCATTATATAATAAATATTTGTTTAAAATAAAAAAAAAATTCTGAAGAGTACAAATAATAAAAGTAATAAAAATATTTCTGAATATAAAAATAAAAATATTTCTGAATCAGAATAAAAATAAAAATATTTCTGAATCAGAATACCAAAAAAGTATTTCTGAAAATAAAATAAAAATAAAAATATTTCTGAATCAGAATAATAAAAAATATTTCTGAATCAGAATAATAAAAAATATTTCTGAATACAAATTTTAAAAAATCTGAATCAGAATAAAAAATATTTCTGAATGTAAAAATAATAAAAATATTTCTGAATCAGAATAACAAAAATAAAAATAAAAATATTAATAATACAAATAAAAATATTTATGAATCAGAATAATAACAAATATTTCTGAATCAGAATAATAAAAATAAAAATCTGAATCAGAATAAAAATAATAAACATAAAATAATAATAATAAAAATGAAATTATTTTTGAATTAGAATAAAAATATTTCTGAATATAAAAATATAAATCTGAATCAGAATAAAAAAACAGCAGCAATGATTATCGGTCAACCATTCCACGGGGTCCCTTCATTGCCAGTAAAGCAATCCTAGTTTTTGGGGTCCTTCCATTGATGGCCCTAGTTTTTTGGGTCCTTCCATTGATGACCCTAGGTTTTAGTAAAGGTCTTTCATATGGCCCACAGGCAGCCCATGAGACTTTTTCTTTCCGGCGACATTCTTTCTGAATGTCCTTGTGTTTGGTAACTCTTCAGTGAGGTCACAAGGTGAAAGAACTCACATCACCCTACTGTTTATTTTTGAGGGGTTCCAGTTTCATAGACACATTCCCGGCGAATTCCTAAATGTACGAAACGAAATTTTAGAAATTCAGAGAGCTGTCAAGGTTTTTTAATTTTAATGTACACTTCCCCAATATCAGTTTCATGTACACACACACACACCCCCCCCCCCGTGAATGAAAAACAACACCCACCACGTGTTTGACATGGTGAGGAAGTGTACATGAAATTCCTTGGGGTTTGGATCCCCCCACTTTAGGAAAAATTGGCATCGTAACGCCCACCGTCGACGATACGTCTGTCACGGGAATTGAATCCGAGACCTCAGTATGATAATCCAACGTTATAACACTGCGCAACTGTCTGATTCTTACAAGTGTAAGTTTCAGAAATTATTATGACGTTACCTAAGCTGAATAAATAAACTGTAGTGTGAATTTATTTTAATTTCTGAAATAAATCTCACACACACGTTTTAGAAATTACCTATACTGAATAAATAAACTGCAGTGTGAATTTATTTCAATTTCTGAAATAAATCTACTGGATGTCGTTTGTAAACAGATGTTGCGTGACCTACTGAGCGGCGTATTGAATGTACATACAGGTCTATTATATTGAAGGTCTAAAAATAACTTATGGAATTCACACAAGATAATGTACATCATCTTGTAAATGACCGGAATTTATCAGAGTGAAAAGGTGTAAATATCCTTCTCTGTTATAAATTATACTGATCTACTGACTACAGACAGTTACTGAATACGACACATAAAAAAGAATCGCGGTTATGTAATCAAGCGGGACAACTGCTTAATTACTCTACAAGAGAGATTTGCTTGACGGAGTTATCTCCCTTCATGTGTGTATACTGAAACGTGATCTTTTGTTCAAATTTCTTAGAAACTGCTGATTTATATATATTATCCGCGACATATTTCCTGAAGGCGGGACAATGTTAAAATATTTAGCAGCGGCATTTATTGATGGAAATATTTTTTCTTCGCCTGTATTCATATTTACAGATTTAACTGACCTAGGAGACTTACAATTACTGCCAGTACCCCCACGCGCAGTATTCTGACTGTGTAATAGCTTGCAAATTACATAAAGAGTTATTTTTCGGATTTGAATCAATATGATCTATCACAAGTCCGTCTTCGATGACTCCATGAAAACACTCGTACAAAAATCTATGCGATAAATATCTTTTTTTCCCGGCATTAAATCTAAGATAACCAGTATTATCAACAACACCGACTGGAGTCAGAAATAAAACTCCAAGGACACTAGGATACGCTATGACGATTCATTAGTCACAAGGATTAACTATCTCGGATACAAATATTTGGATTATCGATGATAGAATCGAGTGCTCAAATTTAGTTTATCTCACAGTGTCTCGAGTTAGAAGAATATCTCAGCTGCGGAGGGTTGTCGCAGATTTCACCGATACCAATGATGTAGTCGCTGACAATGTAAAGGACGAAGTTGTCAAGAAAAAATTATCTGGTTATAAGCAGTATGACAAAAAAAATAATCGCGGCTTTTATATCGATGCTGAATTTATTATGACACTGAAACAACGACAGAATAATCATTGTGCAAGTTGTAACACAGTAATGTTGTGGCAGCATTCGAATAATAATCCAAGACAGTTCACCGTGGATAGAATTAATAGTAGTAGTCTTGGTCACACACGTGAAAATCTAATGCTGACCTGTCTTGAGTGTAATCGACGTAGGGGTGCCAGTTTACAAAAGTGAACGCGGTGATAACTGTGTGTCTTCAGGAATTACTTGTAATTGTTCATGTACAAGTCCACGTTGAGGGGCAGTTGAATCTAGTCTGTAGATCGCAGGTCTACCCGTGAATCTTACCACGCTGGAGATTTTATGTGTAGTCACACTCCAGATAGGATCAGTTGCTCTTTTCTTACCACCTTCAAGTTCACCAGGTTCATATAAATATCTTACAGTCACATTACCTAGTATTGGTTGAGAGGAAAAGTCATGTCGTTGTATTGGTGTATGTTTCTTAGTGATTGTATTAATGGGTTTCATAGAAGTTGCACGAGTAATTTCATTATTTAACGGAGCTATCACACTTGGTAGTCTTGCAACCCATTCATGAGGTCTCTTGTCTGTGGATATTTCCTTCGCATACTGGTATCCAAGTAACCGCTCAGCAAGTGTTCGATTAAATTGCTCAACGATTGCTTGATCGCGATGAACTGCAGTGTGTCCTCGTCTGATTTTGACATTATGTTTTTTCATCAGAGATGATACTGCTCCAAGAAATTCTTTGCCAGGATCAACCTGTAATAGTTGTGGCCATCGCAAGGGTCCTCGTTGATAAATTCTTTCAAAAGCAGATGCAACTTCAGATGCTGTTTAAGTTGATAGTGGTTCTGCTTCTTTATATCTACTTGCAACGTCAACGACAATTAACGAGTATTTATATGTGCGTGATTGACGTCTACCAGTTTTAATAGTATCATGTGGTAAAAACAAAATGTCTGCTTGATGAACTTCATTGGGAGCGCTGACATCAAAATACGCGTACTGAATCTTTTTAGGCGGTGGTAGATAGATTTGCCATATTGCCTGTCGTGCTAACCAATTTGCAGCGACAGAACGTGAGACATTTGCCGCATCAGCAAGTTTACCAATCGCTGCTCTACCTCTTCAATATCCTCTTGGGCTATAATAAATCGATTACATAATGATAATAATCAGTTGATTAATTACCAGCCCTAACATCAGTTTATCTTTCATCGCAGATTTTACTAGGAAGCTAGCAAGTTTTTCTCTGAGAGATTTATTCTTTATAGAATTTAACGCATGAATCAACTTCACCTCAGCAATGTGTCGTTGTTGTAAATCTTTATTTTTTATAGGCAACATCAAGACGAGTTCCATTACCACAATAATTATAGTCAGGGAGATGTTTCTCACCAGGGTATTTGGCCCATGGAGTTCCTGGTAATTTTCCCAGCGAAGTAGCAATATCACCACCTGTCTTCGTATGAGACGAAATAAATTTGTATTTGCTTGTACCACACACTTACCTGTAAGCGCGCGCTTTTTATTGTTTGTTATTATTGTTGTTAATCCACTGGTGGAGGTGGATGCTCTGCATCGAACACAATATAAATCCATATTATTTATTATATGGATATAATTGACTTCTCTAGCGACACGAAAGCAGGAGCCAGTCAAACATCATCCAGA
>JAECUM010063200.1:0-24301 GCA_016617855.1 Megalonaias nervosa
TATATATATATATAATGTGATATTTTTTGTGACTTTTTTCTTTTTGCCATGGGGGAAAAAGTGCTAGGGTTGGCACTGAAAAATAGGGATGGGCAGCTGACTGGAAATATACATAAAGTTTTTGTTTGGCCTAATCAAATGCAGTTAATTAAAAAACTCAAACTCCATCTATCCACCACCAGCTGTCAATCAGTCATTACTTATTACAGATTCCAATTAGTTAGTTGCCAATTGTTACAACTGCAGGTCTTAAAATATGTAACAGAAAGACCAAACATTTTAAGTAATATCAAGTAAATTATTTCTTTAGAATACAAAGTGAAAATTCGAGAGACACTAAGAATTTTGTGAATTAAATCCCAAATAATCCTAAATGTCCTATCACAAGTCCAAAAATATATAATGTTCCAAGTGAATTCCAGTAGTTGATTGTCCTGATATAATACAATGGTTTAATGCAGAATGTCTTTGAATGAGTTCACAATAATTTAAAGCGGTGTATACAAATCCATATGATGAATGAGTTCACAATAATTTAAGGCGGTGTAAACCAATCCATAAGATGAATGAGTTCACAATAATTTAAGGCGGTGTATACCAATCCATAAGATGAATGAGTTCACAGTAATTTAAGGCGGTGTATACCAATCCATAAGATGAATGAATTCACAATAATTTAAGGCGGTGTATGCCAATCCATAAGATGAATGAGTTCACAATAATTTAAGGCGGTGTATACCAATCCATAAGATGAATGAGTTCACAATAATTTAAGGCGGTGTATACCAATCCATAAGATGAATGAGTTCACAATAATTTAAGGCGGTGTATACCAATCCATAAGATGAATGAGTTCACAATAATTTAAGGCGGTGTATACCAATCCATAAGATGAATGAGTTCACAATAATTTAAGGCGGTGTATACCAATCCATAAGATGAATGAGTTCACAATAATTTAAGGCGTGTATACTAATCCATAAGATGAATGAGTTCATAATAATTTAAAGCAGTGTATACCAATCCATAAAGCAGTGTATACCAATCCATAAAGCAGTGTATACAAATCCATAAAGTGGTGTATACAAATCCATAAAGCGGTGTATACAAATCCATAAAGCGGTGTATACCAGTCCATAAGATGAATGAGGACCTTAGTAATTCTACAGAATATTTGAAATGAATAATTTCTCACAAATTCTATATGAATACAACTACAAACTCTGAATCTTGGATTCCCAGGATTCAAAAGAAATAGAAATTAATTATATTTTGATCAAATTACTATTTATGCACATTTTCACTTGATCTGGATGTGAATCATTCTTATGGAAAATCCAGTCTGATCATAAACAAGACTGGGCCTAGAATGTTTTGATCTAAAATGCAATGTCAGCATTCTATTTTCAAATTACAGTCATGTGCAAAAGTATGCTATGTTAACATTCTATTTACATTATCTAACGTACAACTTACTGTTTACGGCTTTTCTCCATGATTATATGTGACATACATCTGTATTTGTTGTACTTGGCCTTTATTCATAATCAAGTTAATGGTGCACCTGAACAGGGATGTTTATTTTGTAAACAACATAATACATAGATGATATTTTTTATTATTGTGGATTAAATATTGAGATCATTATTAGTACTAAACAAATTTACTTCAATTGGAGTTGGAGACCAAGTCTTGATTCTTGATTCTGACCTTAGAAACTTCCAATGAGTTCACAGAGTATTTTCAGAAAAAGGTAATTGTGACCTAGGTCAGGTAGAGGGTTATATAATCTTGCTTACTTAAGAATTACTCAGTCTTGCCTTAACACCTGAAACTGAATCAGTCATATTGGCATGTTCACTTTTTAATTTGGATTTATTTATTTATTTATTTATTTATTTATTTATTTATTTATTTATTCACTGGAAGTACAAAGTCTTCAGTTAAATTTTGGAATTATAGCGAATTCAGACAAGGACATTTTGGACTATATTATTGTGATACATCAAAAGACTGTTAGCACATCGCCACACTCCAGGCCATTAGCGCATTAGCACATTTGAGACTACAGGCACATCAACACATGCATGGTCAGAATTTATTTGGAATACCACTCAAATTCATTTGAGACTACAGGCACATCAACACATTCATGGTCAGAATTTATTTGGAATACCACTCAAATTCAGTTCGCTTTGTAATTCCAATGAACGATTTAAATATATGATTCCTCTCAAATTATATCTAAACACAAATGAAAATGATACCACAAACTGATCTTACAACAGGAATGAAGACTTTGCTTACAAAGGCCCTATTTATATAAACATCCCCACTTGATCTAGATATTAGTCTTTCTAATGGAAAATTCCCACAAATTGTAAATAAATTTGCTTATAAAATATTTTAAACTCAGTAAGTTATGTAACATGTTGTTTGCGTATAATCATTATCTTAAATTACAATCTATAAATCATCATGGACAAAAGCTAGCTATGTAAATATGTTGTTTACAAATGACCCTTATCTTGAAGTTAAGCACACAGTATAGATATACATAACACCTCCCCTAACGAAAAGAACCTAGATTTATAAAATAAAGATTTCTTTCACACAATAGTTAAATGTACATATGATACTATTATAATTAAAATTGCATGTGAAGATGTCTTATTAATGACACAAAATATTTAAAGCAATATAGTGCTTCTATACACATGACAGTGCATCTGCAGTCATATTATTGTTTCCCTTGATATGCCTAATGTCAGTGTTGTATTCCTGCAACATCAAACTCTATCTTAATAATCTCTGATTTCTTTTTTATATTTTGTTAATGAATGTAAGGAAGATGTGATCACTGAATACATTAGTTGGAGAAAGGGCTGAACTAATATACACTTCAAGATGTTACAGAACAAGTATCAAAGCTAAACATTCCCTCTCGATTGTGGAGTGATTTCTTTGGTGCAATTAGCACATTAGATAATCTACACCATTTTTATATTCTAGAATCAATACTCCATCAACTCCTACATCACTTGCATCAGAAGACATTTTTTAAATTATTGACTCATTTATCAAATGCCTCCTGTCATTTGTTACACCAATGAAACTTGCATTTCTCACTCAATAATTTGGTCAAGGTTTCAGCAGTTATGGAAATATTTGAGCAAAATGACCAGTAATATCCAGGCATACCCCAAAAATTGCATCTGTTGGCTTATAATGATAGTCACGAAAATGTAGAGATAGCCTTGACCTTAACTTTGATAGGTTTAACTTGACCGTGTCCCACAAAATGTCCTAACCATGTAACAAAAGCACTGCAAAACTCACTTTTACTTAAATCAATTGTCAAATTTGCATCAGTGAGTCGATCAAAGAATTTCTGAATGGTTTCCAAGTGATCTTTCCAGTTGTCATTGTAGATGATGACACACCAAACAGCATCACCTTATACATGTATTTATCAAGTCCATCTGGATTTGCAAATGCAGAAATTTCTTTTGCTCTTTCAGTGAGTGGAATTTGCCCAAATTCTTTCAAAAGGTCAAACTTGGTGACATATTTTGTCTTTCCAATTTTGTCAATGCAGTAATTGATTGTTGGAAATTAATCTCTTTTAGTAACACTGTTCACATTTCTGTAGTTAGTACACATATGAAAAGTATTATCTGCTTTCAGCACAAAAATACATATTGAACTCTAGTTACTTATACTTGCTTCAGTAAATTCATTCTCAAGCAAATACTGAATTTCATTTTTCATACATTCTTGTTTGAAGGGATTCATCCTGTAAGTATGCCATTTCACAGGTTAGAATCTACAATTTCAAAGTCATGGTTGATTTTATTAGTTCATGTTGGAACATCTGGAAACAAGTGCTAATATTCACTTATTAGCTGTTTCAGTTCACTCTTTTCTTGTGCCTGTAGATGTGAAAGTATCTTATCCAGATTATTCAATATTTCTAAATTCCAAAGATTGGTTAAACCAAAGTCACAACAGTCCAATTGCATGCCATCATTTAAATCCTCACTGTCTGGAACAGGCACAGTTAAATTGATTGAATGATTAACAGGGCTATCTCTATCAACATACTCTTTTAACATATTTATATGACAAATTTGTTTATATTTCCTCCTCCCAGAAGTATTAATGATGTAATTAAAGTCACATACTTTCTTTTTGACTGTGTAAAGACTATGTAACAATGTTCCCTCTATGCAAAAGAGGGGTGGTTAATTAGATTTGGCTATCGTTATCTAGAGGATGACCTCCCTCGATTTTATTGCCTGGTGTGAGTGGATAGATAGATGTCAACAGAGAACTGATAACTATTGAGAAGAAACAATATGAGTCCCCTTTAGACAGGAGAATAACAATTTAATCAATGACATAAACTAATACTGTCAGCTTCAATTCAAACAAATTTACGTTTACAGAATTTCAATAGCAGTGTTCTATTATTGATTCATTTCATCATGATAATGAGAGTGGTGAAATGAGCACAATGTCCACGCCTGATCTGCATCACCTAGCATCACTTCCTGTCTTTATGTCTGTGTATCCCACATCTTCCCACCTTCATGTGTATACTTTTGATCTTTCTTGATCCTTCTATCCTAACCACTTGACCTCTTATCCGGACTTCCATCTTTCGGACTGTCCCAGACTGTTCCAGGGAGCTGTTTCCCCTTAATGCTGTTCTTTCCAAGAAAATGTGCATCCTAGCACTAAAGGCCTGTCTTTGCCTACTAGACAGCCACCTGGTCCCCTTACTTGTCGTAACAAGAAAGAACTAGTTTTCCCCTGAGTCAGATGAGCCTTGCTCCTCATGCAGGAAAATCTCAGCCTGAGGAAATTCGCCCAAAGTTGTTACTTTAAATTCAACATTTCTTCCAGGGTGTATGCCTTAAGTTAAACTGACCAATCGTAATCAGCTGTTACTAATTTTTTGTCCCCAAGATAATTATTTCTTCTGTGAGATTTTGATAGCCTAGAATCTGAGAAATATGACACATACCAACTTCCATTTGATAAATGACTATTCAACATGGCATTCCCATTAAGCAGGTATGGTCAGCATCTTAACGTTTACTTTCCTAGGACAGCTTTGCGATGCCCGGGTCAATTCTAAATTAGCTGTAGATGCTGGCCTCTCCCTTTCCCACAAAATTTAACAACTGACATGGGAAAAGGCCGAAGTAACCCTTCACATAAAACCTTGCTGGCGTGACTAAAATAAAATTTTAATATACAATGTATTCAATTTTAATGATCAATACTTACTCAAAATTCAACACATTACAGACTATAATAGCCTGAAGAGGATTTTAGGTATGGGCAAGAACTCTGTCACCAGGCTGAAAACTTCTTTCCTTTTTAGTTCTGTCATATCTTAATTTCAGTTTTGACTGAGTAGAGTGAAGGTTAGTTTTGCTACTTCACAAGCCTTGGACAACATTCATTTCAAATCAGAGATGTAGTCAAGAAGATAAATCTCTGAATCTTCATAATTGAAAGAAGTTTCTGTTTTAATAACTTTGATGGTCCAAAAGCTAGTTAGAAAGAACTAAAACCTAATGATTCTTGAACTGGTTCCCTAATAGCAAACAACAGTAAACAAACACCCTCATCCCAATCTTTCCCTCTACCAAAGCAGTATAACCAAATCATATTTTTCAACGTTTGGTGAAATCTTTCCACTTGTCTATCAGGTGATAGGCAGAATATATAAACTGTTGGGTGCCTAATTCATGCATAACTTGTTTGAAAATTTGAAACCACATTCTGATTCTAAACCAAATCATACAAGGTACAAAGCACATTGTAATAAACCAAATCATACAAGGTACAAACCACATTGCAATAAACCAAATCATACAAGGTACAAAGCACATTGTAATAAACCAAATCATACAAGGTACAAAGCACATTGTAATAAACCAAATCATACAAGGTACAAACCACATTGCAATAAACCAAATCATACAAGGTACAAACCACATTCTGATTCTAAACCAAATCATACAAGGTATAAACCACATTCTGATTCTAAACCAAATCATACAAGGTACATTCCTAAACCACATTATAATGAGCAATCTATTGTACTGAAAGTGAAATGAAGATGTCTGCCAGCAAGTACACTATGTACACTTTGTAATAACAAAGTCCAGTGCTCTCTTGGCCATTTCAGTTTTCAGCAATTTGATCAAAATGAAGAAAATATTTATCAGTTTCATCTTCTTTAAAAGGGGTTACTAACCTAATATTTCTGGTAACATCAAGACCTAAACTTGTGTGTAAAGGGTGTGTGCATGTGCTTTCAATTTCATTTCTCTTTATTCTCTCTGCATTTGTAGTTCTCTGTTCTTTTTCTTTTTGCATTTTTCTCTCTTTTTCTTTATCATGCTCTCTTCTTCTTTTTACATTTGCATTTGTCATTCTCTTCCTCTGTCCACATTCTGATTTTGGATTTCTGTTCATTTTGTTTAAGTTTTCTTTCCAACTGGGTTTTTTAAAATTTCAGTTCTTTTAATTTCATTTCAGAGCCAGATATAGTCTTACTAATAAAACCCAGAGCAAAACATTTCTTTTCTTCCAAAAACTAGATCAAAGTGTTTTTTATTTCTTGTTTTAATCAAGATGCTTTTACTTCCACAATAGAACAATGCCTGGCAAACTCAAGCAACTTGTCCTTTTCAAATCTCTAACTCTTCTTGGGTAGGATTTGAAACAAAAGTTACCCGCTTTAGATGACATTGTACAAACTTGTTGGTTTCACTAAAGATTTCTCAAATATGTAAAATTAAAATACTAGGGACAAAGAAAATTCTGAAACAAAGTGAAATTAAATTTCAAAGACATGTTTTCTGAAACATTTTAAAGAAATTTGTATCTCTGATGAGTGCCTCCAATTTCCTGTAATGACTCTATGGTGTTAAACTAAGTAACACGAAAGAACAAAAACCAACAAGTTTAGTAAAATTCAACAAATAATCTATTTCCTTGGAATACAAAGTGAAAATATAAAAGAGAACTTACAGCATTGTGAATTAAATCCCAAACAGTCCTAAATGTTTATCACAATTACAAAAGTACAGATTGTTCTGAATGAAGTCCAGTGGTGCTCTGAATGAATTCCAATCTTGAATGTGCTGATGTACCAATAGCCGGGACTGTGGCAGTGTGCTAACAGTCTTGATGTATCACAATTGCATAATTAAGAATGTCTTTAAAATAATTCCAAAATAATGATTTTTTCCTAAATTTAATGAGCACTTTGTAATTCAATGAATACTTTAAATAAATAAATTTTCTCAAATTAAACTGAACACAACTGAAAGGCTGATTCCACTACAGAGGTCAAGATAGGATTGAATAATTCTGATGTAAACAACTTTAATATAAAGCCTAAGATGCAATATGAGGACCAGAATGAGGGTCAGAAGTGCATTTCCCAAAATTTCTAAGTTGCAGACAAGTCCTTTTCAGTTTTTTCTTTTGTTGGCATGGAAATCAAACAGGGATCCCTTGAATGCTCTCATTTAACTGGTTGATGATTTTCACCATCATCGGATTTCATGGACAAATCAGGATCAGTTTCTGGCTGGAGTCATCACTCTTACTTCTGTGGCCTCATTAATTGTGGTTCATCAATGTTCATAACCATCCCAGGACTTACCTCAGTGGAGAGAACTACTGTCACAGCTCAGGGATCTTTCCAACACAACAGCCCACAGATTCTCTGTATTCACACCTGGCTCAGCTCAAATGATCTCTCCACCAAGAAATGTTTTCAAACAAAATTGCCAAGTGCATCATTTAGTCCAGGAGAAGATTAGTATCAATGGTGTTTGCAGCCATTGAAGAGTTATTTGTGATAGATGTAGTAGAAAACATGTCAATCCTAACTGTACCTCTTTGAGTGTACTGTCTACTATGGCACTCTGATTTTCATCTGTTTCTTTTCTAAGAGAAACAATGCTCAGTTTCAGTTATTAAGGGCTATTAAGCAGCCCTTTCCAACACTCACAAACTATCATGAGAGCAGTCTCCTACTGATAGGGAACTGTCTTTCATGAAAATTAAAACCCATGAGGTTTGTGCCATTGCTGCCTCACGGACCTGTCTAACTCATTCATCTTTGGAGGATGTAATGAAATTCACATTTTGGCACTCCCACACTACTTTCTCCTTTTATGTTTGCTCATTAGCCCACCAAAGCAGAAGAATTTTATCTTTGGACCCAATTGTTATTGCTCAGAGAGTGGTCCTTGCTGATTCCATCATGCAGGGGTCTCCTGCTGTTCAGTGAGGGTGAGTATTCCTTGTGGGTTTTTTGTGTGAGATCAACAGCCTTTCTCCAAACATACTAATTCAGCAATGCAGGAGCAACTGGTGTGGTATTACTGTTATTAATATGCAGTTTTCTGAGGGGTGTGGTATTACTGTTATTAATATGCAGTTTTCTGAGGGGTGTGGTATTACTGTTATTAATATGCAGTTTTCTAAGAGGTGGGGTATTACTGTTATTAATATGCAGTTTTCTAAGGGGTGGGGTATTACTGTTATTAATATGCAGTTTTCTGAGGGGTGGGGTATTACTGTTATTAATATGCAGTTTTCTGAGGGGTGGGGTATTACTGTTATTAATATGCAGTTTTCTAAGGGGTGGGGTATTACTGTTATTAATATGCAGTTTTCTGAGGGGTGGGGTATTACTGTTATTAATATGCAGTTTTCTAAGGGGTGGGGTATTACTGTTATTAATATGCAGTTTTCTAGGGGTGGGGTATTACTGTTATTAATGTGCAGTTTTCTAAGGGGTGGGTTAAAACTAATTTTAATGATATAATACTTACATGTTGCTATTGCCAGATTTCCTCCTCATGCTCTGCACTATGTACCATTATGTAAGCCTGCTTCCTCAAAAAGAACAAAGAATGGCAGTATGCATGTGTGAGGTGTTCAACAAGGGCAATACAGTGTTTTGTAATCTATGGTGTGAGGTGTTCAACAAGGACAGTACAGTGTTCTGTAATCTTTGACGTGAGGTGTTCAACAAGTGCAATACAGTGTTCTGTAATCTTCTGGTTCACCCCAATGGGAGGATGAAATTTTGTCATAAGGTTGGGGTATTTTTGTCCTGGAAAAGTACCAGCAATGCACTATCAACACATCAAGTATTACATCATTAAAATTAGTTTTACTCGCCCAACCCCTGCATTTTTGTGATCCTGTGAAGTAGGCCCATATGGCAAGACATATAATGGTATGAAACATGGCTTGTCCTCATTTTTCTGTTTGTCAGAAGTGCATATAAGTTAGATGGTTAGAAAAAGTAACCTCTGTCAAAGAAATCAAATCTGTTCTTGACTGCACTGCTGACTTTTGAAGACTTTGAAGATGCAGAAATGACTGGCAAAAATTGAATTATTGATTTAACATGTGCCTATTGAGGAACAATATTAACTGCTAATTTCACATTATTTCATTATATAATGTGTATATATATTGCAGTTGATATCTAGTGGATATGGCATAACCATAACAAATAGTGGATATGGCATCACCATAGCAAATACTCTTTGCAAATAAGTAGGTGTGACTATCTTGGTTCTGGTGATTTTATTAATTGATTTATGTGTAGGTGTGGCTGTCTTGGTTCTGGTGATTGTGGGTGTGGCTCTCTTGGTTCTGGTGATTTCTTTAGTTGATTTATATGTAGTTTTCCTCAAAAATTAGGGAAATAAATTATTCTTTTGTTTTAGGAGATTGTACCTGATGCAAAGTTTTTCAGTGATGCAGTCAGTTCAGATGATTTTTCCCAAGGAACTCTGGGTAACTGCTGGTTTGTAGCAGCCTGTGCCTGTCTAGGCCAAGACAGCAGATTCTGGAAAAAGGTAAATTTTCAGGTTAATTTTACTTCCTAATGAATCATGCCACTGCATTTAAAGGCATATCATTGAAATTTTACTTCCTTTTACTGTGTAGATACCAAACCTTACACTGTAAGGTGTATTTCAAGGTATAGGCATTTGAGTGCTTTACTTACCTGCATTTTGTATGCCTACCTTGCTTTCTTCGGTATGTCTATATATGTCTACATCACTAGAAATTTATTAGACAATCAGACAAGAATCACTTGACAGAAACAAATAGAATTTATTAGGCGTATTTCTATCCATACTGTCAAGCATATTTCTGCCCATACTGTCAGTCACAGCATTGTAGCTCCCATACTGTCAGGCATATTTCTGTCCATACTGTCAGTCACAGCATTTTAAATCACTAAATTGTTGTAAATTTTTAATTAAGATATATTTTTAGTAACATAGCATTTTATTAGGTGGGCAAAAAATAAATATTTGGTAGCACAATGTAGCCTGTCTATTAAGGACTGACAATGGACAGGGAAATTTGCATCCATTATAGATATGTGTTCATTATATCAAAGAAATTTTAGGTGCACTTTGACTTTATGCACACACTTTAACCATTGTTTTATTAATTATGACAAAACTCCTGACACTTAAAATATGAAAATCTAATGACATCTGTACAGACTGAATAACATCATTAGAGTCCCAAAACTGGCATCTAACCATATTGAATATTACTAACTCCCAAAAATGGCATCTAACCATACTGAATAACACCAAGCCCCAAAATGGCATCTAACTATATTGAATAACACCAAGTTCCAAAAATGACATCTAACCATATGCCATAACACCAAGTCCCAAAAATGGCATCTAACCATACTGAATAACACCAAGTCCCAAAAATGACATCTAACCATATGCCATAACACCAAGTCCCAAAAATGACATCTAACCATATGCCATAACACCAAGTCCCAAAAATGACATCTAACCATATGCCATAACACCAAGTCCCAAAAATGACATCTAACCATATGCCATAACACCAAGTCCCAAAAATGACATCTAACCATATGCCATAACACCAAGTCCCAAAAATGACATCTAACCATATGCCATAACACCAAGTCCCAAAAATGGCATCTAACCATCCTGAATAACAACAAGTCCCAAAAATGACATCTAACCATATGCCATAACACCATTTATGTTCAAAACTTGGCATCTATACATGATAGCATCATTAAAGTCTCAAACCTAGATTTATGCAACAATGTGAAAAGGTGCACAATGAAATCATCAGTATTTGATACTTCAAAGTTTTATTTTATGACAGTGTCCTTGAAATTCACTGAAGATATGTAAATGTTTAGTATACATGTATGCGCATATGTGTGTGTTCACTATCCACACTGGATAAGTTTATTATGCAGAGAGTATCGGTATAAGAATTTTTGCAGTGGTTTCTGAAATATGCCATTATAAACATGTGTCTTTTCTATTTTGGATGTTCTTATCAGCAAGTTTCCTTTATATAGAAGTATCTCTTTATAAACAGTTGCCCTTGATATAACTGTGTTCTTTATCATTGCATGCCCTTCACATTGGGTGCCCTTTATGGCCAAGTACCCGTTGGTCCTAGTCAACATTGAATGATATTCTGAATGACAGAAGTGACTGATGAATCAGGGACTGTTGTAGACCAATAATTACTAATTGGAGAATGAACTATTCACTTTGGATTTTGGACCAAGTCCAGGAAAAGAGAAAGCAAAACAATTATGGCACATAAGTATTACATAATTAAAATTAGTTTTATCCACTCAAAAATTTACATTTTATTATTCTTGCACCATAAGTCAAGTTGTCACCCAAACTGAGATTAAAGCATTGGTGGTAAACATGTATTTTATGATGGTACAATACACCAATAATATCCTGAAATATTCAAATAATGGAGCAACTGCACATGATCAATTATCCCCACACACTTTACTGCATATTCCAACACAAATCCCCACACACTTTATTTCATATTCCAGCATAAATCCCCACAATCTTTACTGTATATTTCAACACAAATCCCCACATTTCTTTACTGCATATTCCAACACAAATTCTCACTCTTTACTGCATATTCCAACACAAATTCACACTCTTTTCTGCATATTCCAACACAAATCCTCACACTCTTTACTGCATTTTCCAACACAAATCCCTCACTCTTTACTGCATTTTCCAATGCAAATCCTCATACTCTTTACTGCATATTCCAACACAAATCCCCACACTCTTTACTGCATATTCCAACACAAATCCCCACACTCTTTACTACATATTTCAGCACAAATCCCCACATTCTTTACTGCATTTTCCAACACAAATCCCCACATTCATTGCTACATTTTTCAACACAAATTCCCACATGCTTTATTACATTTTCCAACACAAATCCCCTCACTCTTTACTGCATTTTCCAACACAAATCCCCACACTCTTTACTGCATTTTCCAACACAAATTTCCTCACTCTTTACTGCATTTTCCAAGTATTCCACATTCAGTATTTACCATGCCTCCAGATAACTTGATGGTCATAATACAGAATCTGTCATCTACCTGATTTATCTTCCTGCCATGACTGCACATAATAAAATTGGTCAGGCAATGTTTGAAATTGTTATTGTAAAGTACATTTGACCTTTAACCCCCTCCAGGAAACACCAGGAGTGGAAGTCAAGGATGACATCCCTAAATGTTTGCAGATTGTTACCACAATGGCAAAATAACTACAAATATGTGTAAATTTAAGTTCATCTTTTTAGGAGGAAATGTGGTAATGGACAGACACACAGTTAGACAGACAGAGAACATCACAATGCCCCTTCAGTCAAGTATGGGCATAAATGACAAGATTGTTGTTCCATTCTAACAGTTAGAAAATTCAAACAATACAGCATTGATGACAATATGCCACTTGTACACTGTTGCTCATTTACACAAGCTATTTCAGGTCTTGCTATCTCATTGGTAGATGAGTCTGTCTCATTGGATCCAAGACATTTAGATAGTTTAACATCTACACCAACATAGATTATCTATTCATACAGATGCACTTATACATCTTATATTTGTACATATACACTAATACACATGGTACAGTTGTGCATATACACTAATACATATTGTCTAGTTGTACATATGTACAAATACACATTATCTAGTTGTCAAGTTGTACATATAAGCTAATACACAGTGTATAGGTGTACAAATACACTCATGCACATTGTTTAGTTGTACATATACACACCATCTAGTTGTACATATATCCACCATCTAGTTGTGCATATAAACACCATCTAGTTGTACATAAACACACCATCTAGTTGTACATATGCACTAATACATTGATTCATATTGTCTCATTGTACATATACACAAAAGCACATTATCAAAATGTACTTGTACACTAATTCATATTGTTCTGTACTTATACATTAATGCACATTGTACTTATACATTAATACACATTGTACTTATACATTAATATGCATTGTACTTATACATTAATACCCATTGTACTTATACATCAATATGCATTGTACTTAAACATTAATACACATTGTACTTATACATTAATACACATTGTACTTACACATTAATACGCATTGTACTTATACATTAATATGCATTGTACTTATACATTAATACGCATTGTTCTTATATGCTAATACACATTAAAAAGTTGTACATATATACTAATACACATTATAAAGTTGCATGTATATACTAATATATTAATACACATTATAAAGTTGTACGTATATACTAATAGACATTATAAAGTTGTACGTATATACTAATAGACATTATAAAGTTGTACATATATACTAATACACATTATAAAGTTGTACGTATATCCTAATACACATTATAAAGTTGTACGTATATACTAATACACATTATAAAGTTGTACATATATACTAATATACTAATACACATTATAAAGTTGTACATATATACTAATATACATTATAAAGTTGTGCATACATACTAATACACATTATAAAGTTGTACATATATACTAATGCACATTATAAAGTTGTACGCATATACTAATACACATTATAAAGTTGTACATATATGCTAATACACAGTATAAAGTTGTACATATATACTAATGTACATTATAAAGTTGTACATATATACTAATACACATTATAAAGTTGTATGGATATACTAATACACATTATAAAGTTGTACATACATACTAATATACATTATAAAGTTGTACATATATACTAATATACTAATACACATTATAAAGTTGTACACATATACTAATACACATTATAAAGTTGTACATACATACTAATACACATTATAAAGTTGTACGTATATACTAATACAAATTTTAAAGTTGTGCGTATATACTAATACACATTATAAAGTTGTACATATATACTAATATACATTATAAAGTTATACATATATACTAATACACATTATAAAGTTGTAAATATATACTAATACACAGTATAAAGTTGTACATATATACTAATATACATTATAAAGTTGTATGTATATACTAATACACATTATAAAGTTGTACATACATACTAATACACATTATAAAGTTGTACATACATACCAATACACATTATAAAGTTGTACGTATATACTAATACACATTATAAAGTTGTACATATATTCTAATATACATTATAAAGTTGTACATATATACTAATATACTAATACACATTATAAAGTTGTACGTATATACTAATACACATTATATAGTTGTACATATATACTAATACACATTATAAAGTTGTACATACATACTAATACACATTATAAAGTTGTACATATATACTAATACACATTATAATGTTGTACATATATACTAATACACATAATGTTGTACATATATACTAATACCCATTATAAAGTTGTACATATATGCTAATATACATTACAGCTAACAGTATACTGCAATATCTTCTGTTTGTTTATGCTTTCTTTTGTTTTCTTTGGACATACAAATAATTATAAAAAGAATGATCACTTTCTTAGTAACCTAAAATTTGCAGAATTTCATATGAATATTGTTTTCTGTCTGAAACCTTAACGACTAAAATAATTATCAAGTTTATACATTGATGGTGTGTAAAAAATGAGAGGGAATAAAAAATTACAGTCATTGCAGTATGTATACAACTTTCACTCTTTAGGCATTTCAATAGTTACAGTAATAAAACAATCATTTTGGGAACAGTCTTTTCTTTTTTGAATTAATCATTTTAATGATTGAGTATAAAGAAGAACAGTTGCAATATACCCTCATTATAACACTGTCTCTGACAGCCATAGAGTTTTCATCCTTATTGTGAGGCTGCCTTATAATGAGGTGCATGATACACATAATTTCACTACTTGTTGATGAAATGGGATCCATGACTATATTTGACTTACAGTGCAGAGTGCCATATATGACGGCTGGTGAAGTTCATAAATTGCACATGGTGTCTGGAAAGGAACTTGGTCTTACTAAGGAGTGGTGTATATGAGAGCTGGTCAAGTTCAGTGCACTTAGAATTTGGGAAGGAACTTGATTTGCAGTGAAGGAGTGTTGTATATAATAATTATGGGCAGGCAAAGTTTGTATACTGCATGGAGTGTTTGAGAAATAACTAGCAGCAGAGGAGGTGAACAGACCACTTGTCTGAATTGTCATTTGTCTAAAAAATAAAGCTTCCTACGAAAATGAAATCTCAAGGTCGATAACGTTAAACCAAAGCCTCTAACTGACCATGAGATTTCTCTAATTGGGTTAGCTCATTTTGTTATTTTATCTTTGACTCTTTGTTTTTATTTATGGTGTGTTTCGTTTACTTGCTGGGTCACTCAATTTTGGTCGTTCACCTCCTCTGTTGCTATAATTAACCAAAGATTTTATCCAGACCTATACGATACCTAGATCTTGGGTCATGTAAATTTATTGGTATAAATCCGAACAGAACAGCTTGTGCTCTTGAAAAGAAGTTTTTAAACTTAATCATGTCCATATCCCCTGAACACCAAGTATAATAAATATTTTGTAAAGTATAATTATCTACTCCATTAAACACAACTAAAATATTGCAGTTGTCTCTAATTACTTTAGGTATTTGTGTATAACGTTGTGTAACATAAATCACGTCAGTATTTTTGTGTCTGCCTCTGGAAAATATCCAAGCTGGATTTGATTGTTTGCCCAGCATCACATCATCATATACTACGAGGTTATTAATAAATCCATCGAGGTCATCTACAGATGGAGCTTCATCAATATCGGTGATAAAATCAATAATATCGTTTCCATCTTCATCTAATAATTTTGCATTTTTATTAAAATCTTTAAGTACTTCATAACATCGTTGATCATCTACAGATGGTGCTACTAAATATAATTTATTCCACTTGAGCCATCGCATTATCAGATTAAATAATAATTGTGTCTTACCAGATCCAGATGGGCCTATTGTTATCATTCTAATAGAATTTGGTAGTGCTGGATGGTGTCTTACTGGTTCTTGTTTTCGTGTTGCAGAGAAGTCAATTATGTCCATATAATAAATAATATGAGTCTATATTGTGTTCGATGTAAGGCAACAACCCCCACCGTTGGATTAACAACAATAATAACAAAAAATAAAAAGCGTGCACTGACAGGTAAGTGTGAAAAGTGTGGCACAAAAAAAATATAAATTTATTTCGTCTAGCACAAAGACAGGAGGTGATATTGCTGCTTCATTGGGAAAATTACCAGGGGTTCCGTGGGCGAAATATCCTGGGGAAAAACACTTACCAGGATACAATTATTGTGGTCCTGGAACTCGACTTGATATTCGACTTGATGATCAAGATCAACCGCAACTTGGAGAGTATCCAATAAATAAGATTGATCAAGCGTGTCATGTTCATGATGTTGCGTATAAAAGCAAGGATTTACAACAACGACATCTCACAGATGTGAAATTGATTCATGCGTTAAATTCTATACCTGATAAATCTCTCAGAGAAAAATTCGCTAGTTTTCTAATAAAAACTACTATGAAAGGTAAAATAATGCTAGGGGCTGGGTAACTAATTATATAACTATTATAATGGAACCTGTTTATTATAGCCCAAGAGGATATTGGAGAGGCAAAGCAGCAATTAGTAAACTTGCTGAAGCAGCAAAAGTTTCACGTTCTGTTGCTGCAGCATGGTTAGCACGACAGGCAATATGGCAAATTTATCTACCACCACCTAAAAAAATTCAGTATGCACATTTTGATGTCAGCGCCCCTAATGAAGTTCATCAAGCAGATATTTTATTTTTACCACATGACACCATTAAAATTGGTAGACGTCAATCACGCACGTACAAATACGCATTGACTGTTGTTGACGTTGCAAGTAGATATAAAGAAGCAGAACCACTATCAACTAAAACAGCATCTGAAGTTGCATCTGCGTTTGAACGAATTTATCAGTGAGGACCCTTGCGATGGCCACAACTATTACAGGTTGATCCTGGCAGAGAATTTCTTGGTGCAGCATCATCGTTGATGAAAAAACATAACGTTAAAATCAGACGAGGACACACTGAAATTCATCGTGATCAGGCAATCGTTGAACGATTTAATTGAACACTTGCTGAGCGGTTATTTGGATATCAATATGCAAAGGAAATATCCACTGACTTTAAGTCCAGGGAGAGATCTCGTGAATGGGTTGCAAGGTTACCAAGTGTGATAGCTGCGTTGAATAATGAAATTACTGGTGTATCTTCTATGAAGCCTGCTAATGCAATTACAAAGAAACATGTACCAATACAACGACGTGAATCTTCCTCTCAACCAGTATTAGGTAATGTAACTGTAAGATATTTATATGAACCTAGTGAACTTGAAGGTGGTAAAAAAAGAGCAACTGATCTTATCTGGAGTGTGACTACACATACAATTTCCAGCGTGGTAAGATCCACAGGTAGACCTGCAATCTACAGATTAGATTCGACGGCTCCTCAACGTGGATTTGTAGGTGAACAATTACAAATAATTCCTAAAGACACACAATTACCACACCACCTTCACTTATGTAAACTTGCACCCCTACGTCGATTACATTCAAGACACGTTAGCATCACATTTTCGCGTGTGTGACCAAGGCTACTATTAATTCTATCAATGATAAATTGTCTTGGATTATTACTCGAATATTGCCACAACGTTATTGTGTTACAGCTTGCACAATGATTATTCTGTCGTTGTTTTAGTGTTATAATAAATTCAGCATCAAGATCAAAGTCACGCTTATTTTTATTGTCACATTGCTTATAACTCGCTCATTTTTTCTTTAATACGACAAAGTCGTTAGTGATTTCTTCGGTTATTACGTAATCTATGATAACCCTGTGCAGTTGAGATATTCTTCTGACTCGAAACACTGCGAGATAAACTAAATTTGACCATTCGATCCGATCATCGACAATCCAGATATTTGTATCAGAAATAGTTAATACTTGTGACGAGTGAATCGTTATAGCGTATCCTAACGTCCACGGAGATTTATCCATGCTCAACGCGCTCTCAACAACATCAACAGCAACCAAAACAATATCATTTAACACAAGGTTTTGTATCCCACCACCAGGAATTTCAACTTCAATATTCTGTCGTCGAGCATCTGCTGGGCGATAACATAATGGTACAGGTAGATTTGAAAACTTTTCTTTATGTAACGTAAATAATTTCTCTTGCAATTCATCACGAACTATCTTTCTACTTGCGACTATCAAATCAGCAGGTCTCCATAAATTCAAAAAAATCATTCATAGTAGTTTCTGGAATTACTTTACGCATTATCTCACACTGTATTTTATCTGGCTGCAGTCTGATTAACCTTTTAAACTCTTTCAACGATTCATCAATAGCTCTATGGTCATCAGTTATTTCTTCGTAATAATCCACAAATGATTTTAACCATTCATGCGGAGATTGACCGACGAAGGGTGGTGGTTGACCATGATCGCCACACATTATTACAGCGGTATTTTTAGTCAATAACCATTCAAGGAATATTTTTAATATTTCTAACGATACCATGTCTATCTCGTCCCAGATAATGTATTTAGGTATATATTTCTCACCCATTCGTTCAGAAGTCCATGTGTCTCCACACCATCTGAAGAAACTATGATAAGTTTGAGATTTGATTTCCCGTTCTTTTATTTCTCTGGCGAGTTAATATGCAGGTGTCAAAAGAATTATATCTGAATGGTTGTTCATGAATAATTTAATCGCACGAGTTGTTTTACCTGAACCACCACATCCATTAAGATAAACAGTCTTATGTCTAGCCACGGGATCATATACAGATGGTGCAGATGACAATTCTGATATTTGATTATTTTTGTAATATATTTCCTCAATTTCAACGTCGGCAGGTTCAGAATAACTAAGTATGTTTTCTCGTTTTATTCTCCATTCGCCCCATGATGCATAATTGTCAATATGCAATTGTTTTAACAAATCCGCATATTTTTTATTTATATAAAATGAATCTGTCGCGACTCTTACTGCAATCAGAGGAAATCTATTTATCATTGATAATAGATTTATCGAAACGTAGGCTAGCATTGAAGATCTTAAATGAGTAAACTGCGGTGAGTCGCCATCAATATAACTCACAATTGTACCTAATTTATTTCCGTCTGATAAATAAGCATTACTTCGACTTATAAATGTGTTTTTTCCGTTGTATCAGCGATTATAAAATCGAGTTCAGTATCGTCCATAATTAATCTTGTACAGTGTCGTTTATGATCATATGATCCTCCTTGTGTAAATTTACCGATTATTTTTCTACCAAGATCTTTTGCAAGTTTCTCCTCGCTTTCTTTCCTGCATTTACGTATATTATTAGTAATTTTAACAATATCATCTTCGTTAAGATCAGGAAATTCTCTCCTGACATCTTTTTCTATATCGAACTTATCCGGTTCTGGTAACCAAACTTGTTTCTGTGGACGATACGATATAATTGCTTCATTTACTTTCAATGATATTAAAATTCCAGCATCAAGCATATATCATAATAGTACTATTGGAACCCAACATTTTTCTGAAAAATGTCTTCCAAACCAAGCATAAGTAATCGGATGGAGATTTTCCGTAAACTCGAATGAGTCTATACAGGCGAATCCGGTTAAGTCAAAATTTGGTAAGGGTCCGTTTATCCCAACTCTGGTCATCTCGTGTGATGGATGTCCAAATCTCTTAAAGTATTCAGAACACTCTCCGTATCCAAGAAAACTTCCAGGTTAACATGCTACCATATCAACTGAGATAACGTCGCTATAATCGTATTTAGTATTCCATAATCCACCGTGACCATATTCAATACAACTTTTCTGGACATCTTCAAGAAATTCCAATCGTGTCGGTTTCCATGAATTTTTCTCCTGAGCAAAGTGAGCAGCAACTGATGGAACGGTAAAACAATTATTTAGTAATTGTCCAACCTTGACATCGTCAGAAGTATATTTCAGCGCAAGATTTTTCATTTCTCTATGAAGAGATTCTGTACGATAAATATCCCCACCAGGCCGTACAAACTGATCGTAATAATCATATTCTGAACTTTGAAACAACCAAACAGACACAGGGTCACTTTTTACTGATATTTCTAATAAAATCAAATATATGACCATCATAAAATTTAACCGTTCTGTCTCGTGGAAATATTGTTACTGCCACAGTCCATGCGTGTGCGTTATGATCAATAATATCTATCGAAGCTCCTCTTGATTCATATTTCGATTTATACAAAATCTCTCCGGTTAACGTCTTCACTGTTATTGGGAATTTTAATACCTTTCCCAGCTCAGCAACGTCGCTGATAGACGCTCCGGTATCTTTAACTGCTTCTGCCCATGTATTTATTTTTTTACGTCGTAAATCTGTTAAACCATTACCACGTATCGCGTTTGTGAAGTGTTCTGTAACCCGTTCAGCTACACAATTTATTCTTGACTCTGACAGTTTCATCGGCCTGAGATCATTAACGTCAGGTTTATTATTCAGCGGATATATTGCATAGACAACCGCAATCACAGGATACGCTCGTTCATAATATGGTTTGTCAATACCAGTCAGCATTCCGGGTTTGGATTTGTTATTTAATGTAGCAGTGTTATTTCCAGTAACGCGTATAGGGTCGCGCTTATCACGAATAATCCAAGTGTCTTCGTCTGTATTTGCAATAAATTTTACTAGAATAATATATCGCTTATTGTCGAGATAGTTGATAATATTTTTACCTCGTTCGTCACTCATTCTAGCATCGATGGTATTCATGATCCTGAATGTCGACCACACATGAGCCGCACCATCGTCTCGAAATGCCTTCTTGGCTTCACGGATACGTTTAGTTATATCCATATTTGTTAAAGCCAGATCTTGCATCGAAACACTAAATTTAGATTTCTGTAGTTTGTCAAGATCAAATCTAGCTCCCGCTGAGACGGCGTAAGGTTCAATTGCGGATAATTCCTTTATTATTATAATTAAGACAAATATATATTTAAATTGAATTTTAATATATATATATATATATATATATATATATATATATATATATATATATATATATATATATATATATATATAATGATTCAAACAAAGAATCGATGTAATTGGCTTATGATCGGATATACTTCTCCTTGTAACAAAGCATGTGTAAATGAATTCTGCGGCTACCATATGCAAAGCGTTAGACATGGGAGTGTAGGACCAAAACCGTGTATGCAATGTGGTGTTGGAGTCAGAGGAAAAACTCAGTTATGTGTAAAATGCGGTGGTAAAAAATACGGAGAACTAAAACGATATTATGATTTAAAAAATGTCGAATCTCCTATAAAAACCGCAGAAGATTATCTCGCTAGATTTTCAAAATAATGATTTAAACAAATAATATTATTATATAAATGGAGCAAAATGAGTTTGTAGCGCATCCAATTATTAAAAATTATGAAGCATCTCGTTATGGTGTGATCAGAAACTGCCGATTGAAAAAACCAGTCGGTAGTGTTGATAAATTTGGTTATTTTGTATTTAATACCGGTGGAAATAAAAATTATTTCTCACATTTATTCATCTATGAATGTTTTCATGGGGGCATTAAAGATGGACTTGTAATTGATCATATTGATGGAAATCCAAAAAATAATCATTTATGTAACCTGCAAGCTATTACACAGAGTCAGAATTCTGCACGTGGAAATACAGGAAAGTGTAAAGTATTTGGAAAGAGAGCTATTAAAGCCATAAATGCAGAAACAGGCCAAGAAATAACTTTTCCATCAATAATTGCAGCTGCCAAATATTTTTGTATACATCCACAATCGGTAAAACATGTCGCAGATAACATACAAAAATCTACATTTTCAATAAAATATGATCAGCTGATTACGTTTCAGTATATCCCTATTGTGTCAAGATACCTCTATCCTCTGTAGGTGGGTCAATGATACTTAAAATAAAAAACAGAAAAAATAATCTGATTCAGAATAAATAAATATTTTTTTACTGTATATAGTTTGACTCTGTCAATTTTGCCAAGGGTTTTGTTTAGCCATCACCACAGTCAAGGGTCCACCTTCACTGTCGCTGCTCTCAGTGTCACTTGTTTCACTTCTGACAGAATCAAATAACATAATCTTTCTCAATTGCATTACACGATTGTTCACAATCTCTTTTCTTTCATACTCGTGAGACAATTCGGATCTTATTTTTTCGATTGAACGTGCAAGAGGTATAAATAGTTTCACCTGTGTGTCGTCTACCATTGCCAAGCATTCTAACATAGATTGATACATTAATTTCATGAATCTATAATTGGATGGTAATGTGTATTTATTTTCAAATTTTCGTTGTTGTAATGATTCAAAATCACATATAATTTTCTGAGGATTAAGATTATCAGATATCTTTATTCCGTCATGTTTTAATTTTTCAATAGCAGAAATAATATCATTAATGTTTTCGTAGTTCATTATATAATAAATAATTCTATAAAATAAAAATAATAATCATAAATATTACTAAATCAGATTATAATAATAAATGTTTCTAAATCAGATTATAATAATAATAAAAATAATAGTCCTCATAACCCCATGTGAACCCCTAGATTGCCAAACGACATTCTAGCAAGCTCAGAGGGTCAAAGGGGGACTGTTTTTTGAAGATGATTATGATTATGATTATGATTATATGATTATTTACATATGATTATGATTATATGATTATATACATATGATTATGACGGCACAACACATAAACTTATCCTAATGGACGGTATACGGGGGCCTTATCTACGTCCAACAGATTTTGTACACTCTTCCCCCCATAATCAACCCCTGGGAGTGCAAAAGTACACCCACCACGTGTTGACATGGTGGGAGAGTGTATTTTGTCTGTTGTGGATTTCGAGGATTTCTCCGGACCCCCAATAATCTTAGATAAATGGCATCAAAATCGCCTCCATTGACATATGTCGATCATGGGAATCGAACCACGGACCTTGAGTACGAGAATCCAACGCTGTAACACTGCACCACTTTCCGATTCATACAAATATACATTTTAAAATTATTATATAGTTAACCCAACACTGAATAAGCAGGCAAATTACGTACTAGCAGTATACTGAATAAAATCACAATTATTTTAGTGCTGTAGTGTGGATTTATTTCAGAAACTGAAATAATTTAATTCTACACAGTAAGTCCGGAAGCTGAAGTGTACATGCAGATCAGCATAGCCTGTTACCTAAAAGATCTAATAAATTACATGGTTATAAGCAGGCACAGTGAATAAAATCAATCATTATAAACTGTATATTTCAATTTCCAAACACACTTCATAAAATATACTGTATAAAATATTACATTTTCTGTATAAGTATGCGAGATTAAAATACATGTATATAACATACAGGTAAACAGCTAAAAATAACTCTGATTTGTAATTCAACGCACTTACAAGCCGACGTGATTTAATGGCTTTCTGAGGTCATGAGAGTCAAAAGGTGCATAAATATCCCTCTCTGTTACAAATTGCTGCTTCACTAACAGCTAATTGCTTACAGAGAACAATTAAATTACTGAAATATTACCGTTACAATGCAAGAAAAATATAACTATTTCCGTGATCTTATGAATCAATGTAGTAACAAGGGAGATAATCGAATAATTTACTCTACAGAGAGAGTTTTTGCTCGGCAGAGTTATCTCGCTTCATTATATGTGCAATTGCCTCAAACATATATTATTATAAGAAATTTGATTATTATTCAGATTTTAATGATTTTGAG
>JAECUM010063201.1:0-13382 GCA_016617855.1 Megalonaias nervosa
CTTACGGTTTGTGAATATAATCCAAAATTTAATCCTAAGAATGAAAAATACAAGTCCTATCACTAAATAGTTCTATTAGAATCCAGGTTCAAATCTCGACGACATACAAATATGGAAGGCGATGACGTCAGATGTGGTCCATGTACGAATATCAACAATTCCTCAATTGAATCACAGTTTTTGTTTCCGAATAATTCCAGAATAAATTTCCACTGAATTTCTTTCTCCCAGAATTTATAAAACAGTACACTCGTTTGGTTTTCTAGAGAATAAATTATTTAAATTCCAAACACAAATGAATTTCAAAAACAATCTGGTAACCTATCCGGCCTTCTAGGTATCAGGAATACAGCTGACTGACGAGCGCTCAAAAAGGGTTATATATTCACCCGAATTATCATCCCGTTCACGCGAGACAGACTACGTGATCTAATAACACTTGAAATACGTAATAAGATATTTGCCAATTTGCACGTAGCTCTATCTAAGAACTAGACTATCAAATTCTAAAACAAATATAAAAATAAAACATTGTTTATCCAGATTAACACGTAGGCCGAAAAGGACCTTGAAAACAGCCAATCGTATTCGCGTAGCGATTACACTACCGCGGACCAAGGTAAACTAAAAATATTACTAATGTAATACGTTTTACGTCTTGAATAAACAGAATTACTGAAAAAGAATTTCTAATCCCTGCAATAATCATTACAATAAAATGTAATGAAACAAAAATAAAATAAAAAAGAATTTTAAAACTAACACACAAGCAACTTAATTACATATATGTAACACTTTCCCCCATAAAGAAAAAAGAAAGATTTATATAATAAAGCTTTCTTTTTACCATATGTAAATTATACATGAGGTAAACAAAATTGCATAAGAAAGTTCTTACGAATTATATAAAGTGTATATGAAATAATATTTCTATACACGGGAAAGTGTATCTGCAATCAAATTGTCTTTTCCTTTGATGTGCCTGATGGTGAGATTATACTCTTACAAAAACAAACTCCACCTTAATAATCTTTGATTTTTATTTTTCATCTTGTCAATGAAAGTAAGGGGGTTGTGATCACTATACACAACAATCGGAGAAGGAGCCGAGCTAATGCAAATTTCAAAATGTTGTAATGCCAATATTAAAGCCAAACATTCCTTCTCCATTGTTGAGTAATTTCTTTGGTGCTTATTTAATTTCTTAGAGAAATAGCACACTGGGTGATCAATACCATTTCTGTCTTCTTGAATCAATACAGCTCCAACCCCAACATCACTTGCATCCACAGATAATTTAAAAGACTGATTGAAATTTGGAGCTGTTAAAACCGGCGCACTTTTGAGCATGGCTTTTAATCTATCAAAAGCTTCCTGACATTTTTCGGTCCAAAGAAACTTGTTTCTCTTACTTAACAAATCTGTCAGAGATTCAGCAATATTGGAAAAATTGGAACAAAACTTTCGATAGTATCCGGCAACACCCAAAAATCGCATTAATTGCTTTTTACTGACAGGCACAGGAAAATCAGAGATAGCCTTAACCTTAGCATCAATAGGTTTAACTTGAGCATGTCCCACAAGATGTCCTAGAAAAGTTACACAAGGACAGCAGAACTCACTTTTAGATAAATTGATTGTCAAATTAGCATCAGTGAGTCTTTCAAAGAATTTCCGAATCGTGGCTAGATGTCCTTTCCAGGTGTCGTTGTAGATGATGACATCATCAATATAAGCATCACAATTATCTAGACCGGAAGTAATCATATTCATCAAGAGTTGAAACGTACTTGGAGAACCCTTCATTACAAACGGCATTACTTTATATTGATAGAGTCCATCTGGAGTCACAAACGCCGAAATTTCTTTTGCTCTTTCCGTAAGTGGAATTTGCCAAAATCCTTTCAGAAGGTCAAATTTGGTGACGTACTTGGCATTTCCAATTTTATCAATACAGTCATCGATTCTTGGTAATGGAAATGAATCTGTTTTTGTCACACTGTTCACCTTCCTATAATAAGTGCACATACGGAAAGTTTTATCTGGTTTCGGAACAAGTATACATGGTGAACTCCAATCACTTTTACTGGGCTCTATGAAATCGTTCTCCAACAAATACTGAATTTCCTTTTTCAAGTATTCCTGTTTGAGAGGGTTCATCCTCTATGGGTGTTGTTTCACAGGTTTTGAATCTACAATTTCAACGTCATGAAACATTTTGTTTGTTCTCGTAGGAATATCCGGAAACAAGTGCTCATATTCGAATAATAACTGTTTAAGTTCATTTCTTTCTTGTTGTTGCAAATGTAAAAGTTTCTGGTCTAGATCTTTCATAATTTCCGAATTCCGAAGATTTGTTGCTCCAAGATCAACGGTATCCAATTGAATTTCTTCATTTAAATCCACACTTGGTGGGACAGGTATAACTAAATTAATTGCAATAATTTAGTTGGCTATCTCTTTCAATATACTAGTACTCCATTAATTTATTTAGACCAGAGTACAATAATTATAATTTATCTCATTCATTTTCTTCTTTACTTTGTAAGGGCCGTAAAATCTAACTTGAAGACAATTTTGAAGAATGAGTAAGAGACAATGAACTCTATTACAAAACTGAAATGTTCTCTCGAGTAAAGTTTTGTGAAACCATAGTTTCACTTTTGACTTGAATTGCCGAGTGCCAAATTCAAGCATAACATGCTGGAAAAGTCCAGACATGAAATTTGACCTTTGACCTGATTAGAGAGATTTGGGAAGGCCAAATTGAGTAAAAAAAACTTTATTAAAGCTTTTACTATAGTTTTGGTTTTAATATTCCTCAAAGGAATTGCCTCTGGGAATCTTGTTGACGTACACATAATGATCAACAAATATTGGTTGCCTGACTTGGTCTTAGGTAAGGGATCAACACAATCTACATAATTCTGCTAAATGGTTTGTCAAATGCAGGAATTGGTTGCAGATGAGCCTTAGGTATCTTCTGATTGGGTTTTCCTACCATTTGACAAGTATGACAAGATTTACAAAATTTACAAACATCACTTTTGATTTTTGGCCAATAAAGTGAGTCAAGATCTTGTTATAAGTTTTATTTATCCCTAAGTGACCAGCCAGAGGAGTTTCATGGGCCAAACTAAATATTTCCTCTCTGTAAGATTTTGGAACTACAACCTGATAGTTCACTGACCACTCATCACTAGCAGGTACCTCGGGAGGCCTCCATTTTCTCATAAGAATTCCATTTTTAATGAAACAACAGACTGATTAGAAAAAAGAGAATGAGTATTCAAAAGAGGATCACTATGATCAATAGCTTTTGATTGATTCAAATTAGAAGTAAAAGTGACCTCATGAAAAGCCTGACCAATACATGTGTCAGCTAAAGGAATACATTCTTTATAAAAAAAAAAAAACATTCTCAAGAGCTTTCTTTGCCAAAGCTCTGGTAACTGAACAAGCTGAATATAAATCAGGGATTTCTTTTTTAACAGGATCAACTTTCTGATCCAAAGAAGGCTTGTCAGTTACAAGTGGATTAACCACAACCTTGTCTCCAGCTAAGTCATTGCCTAGCAACAAATGAATGCCCTCAACGGGTAAAGAAGACACTACACCGACTGTCACAGGTCCTGAAACTAAGTCTGATGACAAATTTACAGAATGGAGAGGAACATTAACAAAGCCGCACCCTACTCCCTGAATGAGAACACTCTCATTATAACAGGACTTCTCAGAAGAAGGCAAAATACCTGACACTAAAAGACTCTGAGAAGCTCCTGTATCCCTCAAAATTTTAATAGGGATAGGATTGGCCAAATCACCCAAGAGTGATATCGAACCCTTCGACACGAATGGTCCAAAATTCTCCATAATAAAATCAGACTGGGGTTTTTCAAACCCATCAAATGTATTGTTTTCAATACATGACCGTGACCTTGACCTCTTAGAAATAAGAGCTTTTGGGATAGGTCTATCTTGATTCTAATGCCTATATTTCAATTTGAAGCAATCAGAAATGACGTGTCCTTTTTTCTTACAATAGGTACACGTAGGAATAGACAAGGATTTTGAATCAAGTCTCTCAGAAGCTTGATTTTTAGAATTTGTGCCAGATTGAATTTTAATAGGAGTCGTATTTGATTGAAACACCTTTCTATCAGTAGACTGCTGAGTGAAAGATTTGCGTACCGCAGGAACTTTATGAGTTAAGGAATACTTATCAGCAGCAAGAGCAGCATTTTCCAAGGTTATGACCTTATGATCTTCAAGGTGATTTTTGACATCACTGGGAATACAGTTTTTGAACTCTTCGAGTAATGCCAGTTATTCGAGTCTTTCATAATCATGTTCAGTTTTCTCAGACAGGCACCATCTCTTGAACAACTGTTCTTTTTCTCTAGCAAATTCAACATAAGTGTGTCTAGTTTCTTTTTTGTAGTTTCTGAACTTTTGCCGATAAGCCTCAGGGATTAACTCGTAACCCTTCAAAATGCATTCCTTAACTAAATCGTAATCACAGCTTTGCTGTACTGACAGGGATATATAGGTACCTCTGGCCTTGCCATAAAGTACACTCTGCAATAATTGAGTCCAATACTCTCTTGGCCATTTCGAATTCTCAGCAACTTTTTCAAAATGAATAAAATATTTGTCTACTTCCTTTTCACTAAAAGGGGGAACTAACTTGATATTTCCTAAAATGTTAAAATCTGAATTTGCACGAGAAATGGAATCGTGCCTGTTACTTGCCAGATCCAATTCTTTTATTTTAATTTGAAATTCTTTTTCAACTTTCTCCTTTTGCATCTGTCTCTTTCTCTCCCTTTCTTCAAATTGCATTTGTTCTTTTTGTAATTCCATTTGTCTGTCTTTCTCCCTTCTTCTATTTGTCTATCTTTCTCCTCCTTTTCAGATCGTAATTTCATTTGTTCTTTTTGTAATTCTATTTGCCTTTCTTTGTCCCTTTCTTCTATTTGTCTTTCTTCTTCCCTCTCTCTTTCCTGTCTATCTTTCTCCTCCTTTTCAGATTGTAATCTCATTTGTTCTTTTTGTAATTCTATTTGTCTTTCTTTTTCTTTTTCTTCAAATTGTAATTTCATTTGACTTTCTTTTTCCTTTTCTTCAAATTGTAATTTCATTTGTTCTTTTTCTTTTTCTCTCTGAAACTCGAGCTTCCTCAACTCTACTTCCATCTTGAATTTCATTTTTAGTTCCACTATCTTAATGTCAGAGTCTGTTATAGACTTACTGACAGATGCCAAAACACTTTTGTCAAAAATACCCTCCCCTACCAAATGTTGAATTAAAATATTTTTGATTTCTTGTTTTGTCAAGGAAGCTTTTGCTTCAGAAAGATCGTACTTTCTGGCAAGTTCAAGCAACTCATCTTTTTTCAGACTATCCAACTGCTCTTGAGTTGGACTAGAAAGAAAACTCTCCACTTTTGACATTGTGAAAGAAAGCCTGTTGTTTTCAGTAAAATTTCAAGCAAAATGGGATTTGAACTAGAGGAAATTAAATTTCAATTTTTAGCCAAATTCATATATCAGCCAATTTCATATATCCCGCAGGACGAGCAACCCAATTTTCTTTATGTTACGAATCGGCTCGTTTAAAGTAACACAAAGAAAAGAGTGACGACAACAAGCTTTGTAAATATTAACAAAAATAATTTATTTCCCTAGAAAACACTGTGAAAAGGAGAAAATATAAAATAGGACTTACGATTTGCGAAGAAAATCCAAAAATTTGTCCTAAAATTGTGAAAAACACATAAGTCCTGTAAATAAACAATTCTAATTGAAGTAGTCTGACTCTCAGTTCCGTTCCAAGATGGCGGATGATGACGTCAGACGAAGGTTTTACACAAGTGTCCAGAATTTTCACTGTGAATCACAATTTGTACTGTTCTGTTCCAATTTAGAATTAATTTCACCAAATGTCTTTGTCCAAAGCCGGTTGTTTAGTTCTCCAGGGAAAATAATTATTTTTAAAAGATACATAAAGTGCAGCTATCATCAGTAACAAAACACATGTTGTTCTACAGTCGTTCTACAGACGTACGAACGAACGACTCTTTCCAGCACAAAAGAATACCTTCTTCTCAAGGTATTAGAAACTCTATAAGATGTTACAATGTGACTCTCTAAGTTGTTAAAATATGACTCTAGACTATTTCGCAGGTACCTGAGTATTTAAGGAGAACTAAAACGTCATTTCATGTACACGCACGAAGAACACATGGCGATTTCGAAATCTTGCCACCGCAGTATAGAATGTCAACAAGTATTATTAGAAATGACCGTGGTCACAACCAATCATTTACATAGCTTTTGCCAACTGTTTACTTGAATCGACAAACCGACATGTAAAAATCGTGCTCACGCGAGTCACATTAACGTTCTAAATAAACACGATGTTTCTATCAAAATGTCAGACCCTGCGAACATAATCATCATCATAATAATAATTATAATAATGAAATAAAAATAAAATAGAAAGAATTCAAATTTCAACACACATCTAATTAAACTACATGGTCGTAACAATATATATATATATATATATATATATATATATATATATATATATATATATATATATATATGATGCTAATAGTGGCTAAATCAATTACCATTTAGCGTTGGTTTTGGACATATAAATTTGTTTGACGATAATATCTGGTAATCTGTTTTTACAATTGCGGATATACGCTCTTTATTTGATATGTAACAAACACTGCTACATTAAGCTCGAAATAAACTCAGTCTGCAGTAATCTCGAAAAGTCAAAATTTCCATGATATTGCAATCGGAAGCCAATTTAAGGCATTTTTTAAAACAAAATCAAGCTGAAAATGTAAAAGATTAGATAGCATACAAAACGTGATCGCAAATATGCTGGGTACAAATGAGAATAGCAACAAAAAATGATCACATGTTAGCTACTTTCTAAATCAAATATTTCAAAAACAGAAGAAATTGTTTTAGTTCTGTTTAGTGTGTTAAGAGATTTTATAGCTCTCTAAACAGTTTGGTTTTGGTATAGCATTTTATCCAGTCATTTACCAAGGACCTTTCCATTAATTCGACTGGTCTTTAAGTTATATGCCAGATTTTCCGCTGAATGAAAAATTAAATGGAAAGTTTAAGTACTATAGTTTATATCAATACTACAGATGAAGGGATATGTCCATTGGACAAATTAGACAATATTTCAGTTCATTTCTTGCTGTTCTGGGAGGTGTGACAAGGTGTGACAAAGTGCAACGTGCGTGCAATTATCAATTTTCTGTAATAAATTTTGAAAATATCACTAGGCGTAAATCACAATTTTGCTACGAAATTAAACATTCAAAGATTTCATTATCTTATAATTTTAGTTTGGGAGCGTTTGTCTTGTCATTCTTTTTATAGATATGTTGTCTCAAAACATTTTCTTATTATTCTCAATGCTGTTATTATTATTATTATTATTAATATTATTATTATTATTATTATTATTATTATTATTATTATTATTATTATTATTGTTGTTGTTGTTGTTGTTATTGTTGTTGTTGTTGTTGTTGTTGTTGTTGTTGTTGTTGTATCGTAGAAAAATATTGTAAAAATAGTGAATTTTCTTTGATTTTTTTTTTTATATGTTCCATTCTCATGACTTGTCAGCCACCCAGTTAAAAAGATTGTCAAAAACTTTAATTGTACTGTAAAACACCTTACGTTGACAGACAGGTTTGTAATCTCCTGATCTATTATATTTTCTGATGATCTTAGATCTTGATTAAATCTTCATTCACGTGATAAAGTATGTTTATAGGATATACACTCCTTAAAATGTGCTGAACTTTTCTTATAGGATATGCAATCCTTATGACAGGTTACACTATGCCTATAGGAAATGCAGTCCATCTGACAGGTTAAATTATGCCTATAGGAAATGCAATCCGTTAGACGTGTCAAGGTCTGCTTATAGGATATGCAATCCTTTAGACATATCAAGGAATGCCTGTAGGAAATGCAATGCTTTAGAGGTGTCAAGAAATGCTTGTAGGATATGCAATCCTTAGGACATGTTCAAATATGCTTATAGGATATGCAATCCTTAAGACATGTTGAAATATGCTTACTGGATATGCGATCTTTAAGATAAGTTAAAGTATGGTTATATGATATGCAGTCGTTAACATATGATAAGTATGTTTATATGATATGCAATCATATAACAGGCATTTTGCCGCAGAGTTTACTAAGCTATTGATGCTGTCAAAATGAAAGTGTGAATGATTTTTACGCAAAAATATATTCAGACATTTTATAATTATTTTATAATAAATTTAAAATTTTATAAGTATAGCTATTGTGTTGCCTTTCTTTCAACAAAATAAATAAATAAATAAATAAATATGGACTTCTAAATTTTATTTTTTATAATATGTATGAGATAATTATCCACTGGAAGCATGCAAGATAGTTGCTACATTACAGCGACGTTTGTCACTAATGAAGCAAATAATTGAGAGACACTTTCCTGTAGCGTGGTGTGTATTAACTCAACCATCATGTCCTTTAATCGATGGTTTCTAAATGGACGACCACAAGAATTCGTTCAATGCCGCTTTAAGGATACAAAATAATCAATATCGCGTGTTTCCCTTTCAGTTGCTGAACACAGGTTTTCGTCGTTATATGGATTAAAATGAAATTCATCAGCTGAATCCAAGGGAAGTTTTATCTTATTTCTATCATCATCATCATCATCATCATCATCATCATCATCATCATCATCATCATTATCATCATCAATCCCTTAACCCAAGAGGTCGCTGGTGCACCACAGTTGACTTTACAACCAATTCTCTCCATCTTTCCCTGTTCTCTACTGCCCTTTGGGAATCTCCAAATCCCATGCCGTTCGCTCCTCAATGTTGTCTTCCCACCTCTTTTTCTGTCTACCTCTTCTTCTGCACCCTCGTACTGTACCTTGCAAGATTGTTTTTGCCAGTCCAGATAATCTTGAGACACGACCGTACCACTTCAGTTTGCGCTTTTTTTACAATGGTCAAGAGGTCTTCGTAGGATTCGATGGCTCGTTGGATCCTGTTGTGGACTTCTTCGTTGGTTACATGGTCAACGTATGAGATACCCAAGATCTTGCGGTAACATCGGATTTTGAAAGTTTGAATCCTTCTTTGTAGATCTGATGTATGCGTCCACAAGCATACAGAAAGACTGACAATCGAACGCATCAGCTTTATTTTGGAACCAAAAGCAATGTTGGTATCTTTCCATATTGGTCTCAACCGTGTTATTGCAGATGTTGTCTGGGCCATCCTGCAAAGCAGTTCTGGTTTGGAGCTCTCATCTGTGATAACTGATCACAAGTACTTGAAGCTTGTGACTCTTTCCAACTTCTGTCCACTGACCTTTATTTCTGCACTTATGCCATTGATGTTGTTTGTCATCAGTTTGTTTTTTTCGGCCCTAATTTTCATACCGTATGCTGTGGAGGTTGTGTCGAGGCGCTCAACTAAGTCAGCCAGTTCTTTTTCATCTCCTGCTAAACCGTCCATATCATCTGCGAAGCGAAGGTTGGTGATTGTTTTTCCTCCGATGCTGACAGTGCCCTTGTGGTCATGCAAGGCATCCTCCATGATTCTTTCCAGGAAAATGTTGAAGAGTGTAGGTGACAGTATACATTCCTGTCTGACTCCAACTGTTGTTCGAAACCAATCTCCTCTGCTGCCATTGACGAGGACAGCACTGGTGGCTTTGTGACAGAGGTGCTCAACAACCTGCACCAGGTTTGAGCTGATGTTGTACTTCCTCATAGTTGTCCATAAGGGTGCATGCCATACCCTATCAAAGGCCTTTTAGAAATCTATAAAGACGTGGTATAGATTCTGTTGATGCTGAAGGTATTTTTCGCAAAGGAGTCTGAGATTGAAGATTTGTTCTGTGGTGCTCCTTCCTGCTAGGAAGCCTGCCTGCTCTTCAGCAATAATTTTCTCTGCCTGAGGCTTTAGTCTGTTGAGAATTATCTTCAGCATGACTTTGCTCGGGTGACTGATCAAACTGATGGTTCTGTAGTTTTGGCATTGCTGTAGGTTTCCTTTCTTGGGGAGAATGATGACCAAGGATTGAGTCCATGTGGTGGGCCATTCTCCTGTCTGCCATATCTTTGTTGCAGATTGTTGTTAGGACTGTGACTATCTCTTCTCGTCCTGCTGGAATGAGCTCTACTGGTACGTTGTCAATGCCGGCTGACTTTCCTTTCTTTAGTGACCTAACTGCTATTTCTACTTCTTCACGTATAATGGGGATGTCATCAGTTTCTTCTGCCTGCGGGCACTTTAGTACTGATGGATCTCCTTGTGTTTTATTTTACTGTATAATTCTGAGCAGTATTCTGTCCATCGCTTGAGGATCTCTTGATCTTCTGTGAGGCATTTTCCTGATTTGTCTTGGATGGTGGTAGTTTTCCTTTGTTTATGGGTTGTGAGATCTTTCATCAGTTGATATACCATTTTGCTGTCATTTCTACTCAGACTCTCTTCGATTTAGCAGCATTGTCTTTCTATCCAGAATTCCTTTGCCTTTTTCATGCTTTTCATGATCATGTTGTTTATTTCTCTGTATTTTCTAACTCCATCATGACCTCTTTTTCCTTTTTCAGTTCCCTTCGTTTGTCGCATAGTTCAAGGACATCTGTTGTGATCCAAGGTTTCTTTGTTCGACTATATTTGCCAATGATCTCGCTAGCTGTGCTAGTCACAGCTGTGTTGAATGGTGTTGTTGAGGACTGTAGTTCGGCGTGTTGGCTGTCCAGGGTTATCAATGGTGCAAAGTTACCACCTATCATTGCTTGGAAGGCTTCGACGACTTTTGGATCTTTCAATTTTTCAAGTTCAAATCTGATTCTTGGTTGGTTAGGCTTTTTGACAATTTCAGGTAGAGGCTAAACGTTTTCATTAATAAGTCATGGTCACTTCCAATATCTGCTCCTGAAAAACTTCATGTTCTGGCGATATTCAGTCCTGTGCAGAATCGTTTTTTTGACCAAGATGTAGTCAATCTGGTTGTGGTGTTGTCCATCTGGACTGTGCATAGTCCATCTTCTAGATGCTTTGTGAGGACCAAGTGTGTTGGCTAACACATGATTGTTGTAGGCAGCAAGCTCCAAGAGCCTGAGTCCTATTTTAATTGTTTCTGCATTGCAGAAGGGTCCACAGGTGCTTTGCCAGTTTGTCTGTGAATCAACTCCCACATTTGCATTCCAGTCTCCTTGTAAAAATAGGATGTCCTTCTTGGGTGAGTTGTCAATTGCATGCAGTTGGTTATAAATATTATCCAGTTCGTTGTCATCATAGTTAGATGTGGGTGCATAGGCCTGTATGATTATGATGTTAAAGGAAGTCGCCCTCAGGCGGATGGTAATGAGGCTGCTTGAGACTGGGCAGCAACCACAATGCTGTTCACAATGCCCTTGTGGACAAGAAATTCAACGCCATGATTGTGTTTGTCACCTCTTCCGCTAAAGTAGAGCTTATGTCCTTCATCTGTTGGTATTTCATCAACGTTTTACCAGCGCACTTCGCAGAGACCAGTAATGTTCCAGTTGTACCTCTCCAACTCATGTGTAAGTTCTTTCAACTTTCCCATAGCCCTCAGTGTTTTAACGTTCCACGTACCGATGATGATGTTGTCTTTCCCACGGATCTTGGTAGTGGGGGCACCAGTAGCATACTTGTCACCTCCATCCTGGCGTGCAGCGGAAGGCGGGGTCATTGTTGACCCGGGCTGTGAACGATCCGGTATGGAAGAATTGTTAGTTGTCTTCATGTGGTGTGTCAAGGGCAAGATACAACCTGGCGGAGCCCATCCCTCTCCAGACTGGATAACCACAGCCGAAATCCACTGATATAATGTTACACGCTCTGGCCCTGAGCACATGGTCGTTGAGCTCGTCTTGGAGCCATTCCGCACTGGCCGTTGACTTCACCGAGGAAGACTTCCGCCCAGTCATGCTGTGCTATCATCACACTATTTTGCCCATAGTTGGGAGACTCGTCGAGACGGGAGAGTCTTATTCCATCCCGTACGGAACCAATGGACCTGTACCACAGCCCATATTATTTCGATAGTTGCATAATAATGTGTTCAAGAATGATTGTTTCCAGTCTATGTTGACCACAATTACTTTACAAACTATATTATTTTGCAGCACACAAGAAGCCGTAGTCGCAGACCCATTTCCGCGTCATTCGTTCGTGTCGTTATATTTATATTGGTCGCCTCAAAAGATCCATGGCTAGTAAAATAATAATGGCAAAATCAGCATAACTACAACTTAACTATGGAGAAAGTATACGTTTTTCGAATTAAGTGATGTAAATATAATATTGTTTGTAATGGACTTTTAATTATATACGATGTAACTTATGGCAATCAGAGAGATAGGTCTCGAAGGAGTATTAAGTGTGATTATTGTTACCACGCTTGGATACAACACAACTAGAAGCTGTATGAAGTGTGATTATTGTTATGATTCCTGAAATACAACACAACTTCAAGTTGTATAAAGTGTGACTATTGGTTTGATGCCTGATTATAACACAATTTCACAGTATAATAATAAAATTATGAGCATGATCTGCATAAGTTTATTCGGAAAGCTGACCTTTAGGATCAACATACGATATCTTTGCCATATAAACTGCGACAAACATTCTGTAAAAGCTGTAGGGTAGTGCTTCATTTGAAAGCCACATGTATCATCGCACGTGATGCAAAGCGTTACCACATTATCACGATCAAGCAGATATCATCGTACAAGACGTAAAGCGTTCACAAATTATCACGACCAATTTACAACGTCATACTTATTTGTAGCCTTTATGTTAATGATAGTTTAGCATCACTATCAATGTTTCGAGGTGACAACAATTTTGTTCTTTGTCTTTGATTCATCCTATTTAATATTCTCCGTTAAAGGTTCACGTTTCCTTCATTTGGGTTTGATATATACAAGACTGAAGTGGTCCCCTTTGAGTTGACATTGTCATTTTTAGCTGATTTTTAACTTTAATCGACAAGAAGTTATATCTTACTGGGATATTCTCTCTGTATCTGTATATTCATCAAAGCAGTGACATGAACTTTCGGAATCAATAAACGTCAGTGCTTGCTGTCACACTTTATTCCCTAATGATGATTTCAGAATATAAATTGTTACCATGATCGATATGACTAGAATCATGCAAAGGGGACGATAAAGCAAATGTACTTAATTTGTTTAAAATTGTGAAGCGATGGAATGCATTAGCAAAATTTTCATTGTTTTCATCTGAGTATCATTCGGCAAATACTTCTCAAACACTT
>JAECUM010063203.1:0-11674 GCA_016617855.1 Megalonaias nervosa
ATATCTTTTCTTTCAAACACAGAGTTAGCCTTGATTGCAATCTAGAAGTGAACAATGCTCTCAGTCAGCGTTTTAAATAAAAGCTAATAAAGCAAAAGCAATCAAATTTGATTAATCATTTTATATATTTAGTTTCAATTTGAAGTCTACGATTGAAACTGTCGTGATCCTTGGCAGACGTATTCAGTCAGAATGGCCGTGATGAATGGTTCTCATTAACGTATACATTCAGATAGAATCTTTCGTGGTTCTTGTTCAAGGAAGTCTACGTGTCCTCTTTATTAGAGTTGATATTATAGATGCGGTTTCAAGTTTAGCGTGATAATTGAATTTCTTCTTGCGTTCCAATTCTTACTTAGCATTCCTGTTCTTAGGATATGACAACGGTGAACGTTTTCAACATCTGCCCGTTGTATACAATTCTTTTCATAACAATTTGTCTTTTATAAACGTGTGTAATCTCATCAAATACCAAAGGATATTTACAGCAAAATTCATTGACGTTTCCCCAACATATCTATTTTGAGGTCAAAAATAAAGTTTGCACATAAATGGGTTTCTAAACATCCGATTTATATCTGCACCTATATTCGTACTTCTTACACATATTTCTATATGTATCTGTACATCTAACACATATTCCTACTTATGTGCATCTGTGGGGACGAGTGGCATGTGATCCCTCACCTGTTATGGTGCTTTGGTTATCGTTATATAGGAGATGATCAACCACGATATTATTGCCCAGATCGAGTAATAAATTTATTTTAAATATGAAATTAATGGACAGAATAACAGACATGCGAGCAAAAATATAGAATAGAACAACACATATAGAATAGAACAACACGAGCTTCTCTCTCTCTCTCTCTCTCTCTCTCTCTCTCTCTCTCTCTCTCTCTCTCTCTCTCTCTCTCTCTCTCTCTCTCTCTCTCTCTCTCTCTCTCTCTCTCTCTCTCTCTCTCTCTCACCTCTTCGGATCATCACCCGTAACTTGGATGGGGTCAGCACTTCTTCCCACTGTGTAGCATAGGTATGGAGCTATTTCTCCACTTCAAATAAATATAATAGGCAAACTAAATATTTGTCAGGTTTTACTTCTCTTGGGATCGAACAAGATTCCAACCCTTTTTCCGTTAGATATTGTTCGTCTTATCGTAATTCAATAGACCCAAGCTAATGTGGTCAGTTTGCAACTTGATACACATACAACCTATTATCGTGAAATTAGTGTCTTTCTCTAGCATATATCCGCATTCCTAACTGTAACTATGACATAACTATACCTCTTAGATAAACTATTACATCTCATTGTGGGCTGTAAATTACTAGCTGAACGATGTCGATAGACGCCGATTTTCCTCGGTTAAGAGAATTCACAACTTAATTACATAAATGAATTAATGGACTTCAAATCTTGTCTTTACTACATTCGCGATTCATTGACATAGCCGTAGCAAAATCATTTCTTAGGATACATTACACATATCGTATCAGAATAATGTATGGCATTCCTACAATACATGATTTCTATTACACATGAACAACGCAATTCGAATAAATTCTTATCAAGTCAAAATTCATAAAATACACGAGTCATATAATATTCGAGACAAATGCATACAAACCAATCACTTCTGAACTCAAGGAAATTGACGCATGAATTTAAAACGAATAATTTCAACAAATAATTACATGCTTACATCAATGAGCATATTGTATATGATTGAGACAGCATGATTGTGCCTTTCAAGACTAACTCATTCTATGCAGCCGAATCTCTCTTTCCCGAATACTCAACTTTCCAGACTCCCGTCCCTTAGACAATTTAACGATAACTGAATTCTGGCTTCTCACAAAACTCTGACTGACTGATTTCGCGAGGGAGATTACTTAAAACCTTGAGTTTCGTCTGGGAAACCACAAAACCTTGTTTAGCGTAGCCAATCAGGATTAATCTTTTCTAACCGCCAAAATTTTTAAAATCCCATAGAAATCAAAATAATTCTCTCTAGTCCACCTTTATTAATAACTAGTCTGGAAAACACTAATTCTATGACACTTATTTCCAAATTACACAAATTGTTTCTTGCTTGTCTCTACTTTGTCGTTTGCTTTACTTGACCCTACGTTAACACATCTATCAGACCACTTTCCTAGCGGGTCCGATTTAAAATCGAATCATACCACAAACAGAACATACCCCATCTTTCGCAGGCCACAATTTATGGCTAACCCTACCCCATTCGTCGAAGCTAATTGTTAGGTGTCACGCTTTGCTGCGAGAGCATCCAGAAAATTGTTTCAACATTACAACATTTAACACGTATTCATATATTCATATATTTGTCTGTATATTTAACACGTATTTCTAAATGTCTCTGTACCTTTAACACACATTCGTATATATATATATATATATATATATATATATATATATATATATATAGTATAGTATATATATATATATATATATATATATATATATATATATATATATATATATATATATATATATATATATATATATGCATTCTATTGATGATGTTGATCGTAGGGTGATGTAGTGGACTGAGGAAGGTATTTTTGTTTATAAGGGTTTTAAATTCCGCTTTTTGGACCCTTATTTTACATCCTATCTTGTGTGAGTGTGGTGGGGTCTTTTAATTTAAAAATGGAAGGGTAGGCGAGAATAAGAACATTAATGGGGGGATTTTTACTTTACTTATGAGGAGTGTCATAGGTTGGTAAGAGAGATAAAGAAGCTAATTTTTTATAAGAGATTTAAATTCTATTGTATACCCTTTCCGCTACATCCTATCCAGGTAAACCTGATGGTAAATGTGGGGTTTTGGATGGAATAGCGTGAGATTTTAGATGAAAGAAGACAAAGAATAAGTCACTAAACATGGCGTGTTGAAAAGTAGATAACGAGGTGTTGGTCACTACACAAGGCGTGCTGAATAGTTATTCGTCGCTGCAGGTAGTATGTTGGATAGCAGATGACTGCGTCGGATAGCAGATAGCTATGTATTGGAATAGATAACTAAGAATTGGTATTTGCACAAAAACAGAAGGGAGTCGTCCTAATATTCATTCTTCATTTACAGATCATTGAGTTGGGCCTATTAAAATGTTTACTTTGAAACATGGTGCTGGCTTGTTATATAGAATAGAACAACACGAGCCTCTCTCTCTCTCTCTCTCTCTCTCTCTCTCTCTCTCTCTCTCTCTCTCAGTGCTACACCCCATTCGATATTCGATGTACTTTTATGCCTATATATTTGTCAAACAAAACAAAAATAAGCTATTTCAGTTAGTGTGAATATAAAACTCACATTTCTTTCTAAACATGCTAAACTGTTTTGTTTTCAGCCAGACTCATCCTGTAAAAAAAAAAATATGGTGTAATAATAATTGCAGTTGGAATGCAAATAAACTCAGTTTTCCTGCCAAACAGCCTCACCATACACACAGCTACAAACACGCTCCTTGTGTGAAACATATGACTTGTTACCGTATTTCTGTTGGAGAGCAGACAAACCCTTAAAGTCTCGTTTGGTTCTAGAATAGTTTTACCCTATTGAACACAAGATGTTGCTTAACGCGATAGTGCCAAATTCTACTAATTCTACGAGTTTATTATAAAATGTTTATCAGCGTGATCATGTAGGCGCATTTATTCATCTTAAATTAAATATTAATTGTCGTTGTAAAATTTAATACTAATATTGTTTAACAAACGTCTATTCAGTCCTGATTATAAAATGCCCTACACATTAACTGTCTTAAAAAAAAAAACTTCCAGAATAAAATTAATGATCACCATGGACTCTTACAATGGTGGTCAAGTACTAAAATGAGTCAAGAAAATAACAGCACATCGTGTCTAACCATAACAATATAGGGTGGTACGAATATTTTACATGAGTAGCTTCCATTGTGACACGGCGTGCGACATTCAATCCGGTTTGTACTGGATCGCGCCTACCAGTTAACCTCATCCAAAAATGTCCACTTGCATTAATATTGATTTTGCCGTGTGTATTTCTCAGAGCATTATATAATATATTCCTAAGGAATTTGGATGTATGAGGATCCAAATAAAGTGAATATGTGCCATTTAAAGGTATATTGATCAAATTCTGAAAGATGATGCTCATTACTGAAATAGTTTATACTGAATGCATCTTCTTCAGCCTCCCCCTTCTCTTAAATTATGTGTAGATATGTCAATGTGCATTGTATTAATCCGTGCAAGAAATGTGTTAACCAAAATAAAAACTCTCTTTATCGTGGTTTGATATCAGTCAATAATTTGCAAAAGAAACCCAATTTGTTTGTAGAAGCTAGTTTTGTAATTGATCCCTGTCCTAAAATTACTGTAAATTCGAGCTTCTCTTAATCGATGTACTAATGCAGCAGTTAATCAAAACGACACAACGGATCAAATATGAATGCAAATTGATGGATTTTGCCATAACAATTATATATATATATATAGCAGTATATATATATATATATATATATATATATATATATATATATATATATATATATATATATATATATATATATATATATATATATATATATATATATATATATATATATATATATATATATATATATATTTGTGTGTGTGTGTGTGTGTGTGTGTGTGTGTGTGTGTGTGTGTGTAATGTACGTTATTTGCTAGCAGTTTGCGGAAATATGTCACTCGTGATGTGCAGACATTTTGTTTTGTATTATCACTCGGGACTTCGCCACTAGTGACAATCAAATCCCAAAAGTAGGAAAATGATACTGTCATTTTCTGATTCTTCATTACCATACTCTCAAACGAGGCTGGTGATATTTGTCCTCGATGTTTCCTGGTAACAAATGAACAATCGCGAACAACTATGTCGCACCCCCCACCTGACAACAAATGACCCAAAACATAAATGTATGACCTTGATTTATGTTAGACATGGGTCCCTATCCCAACTTCTTGTAAACAAGATATTTAAATATAGCAATTTATTGAAATCTTCTGTTTTTATTTCTTTTCTGCATCTTTACGTTCTCACATATCAAACAATATGTAAACAAAATTATCTACAGGAGTTTTGCTTACGGCATGACAGAAAAACCATCACCGTTTAAAAGTAGCAAAATACTCTTGTTACCTTAAGGTGATGAAATTATTTCTTTAAAAATCTACAGTCTTTGCTTCTGTGCAAATTTATGTTTAAACTGGTTAAAGCGTTTGGCTTTGCAAATAGATCAAAATGTAAATCTTTTTCACGGATTAGCTCATACTTAATCTAAAATGTTCTTAATGTGAATGGCTTACGAGGGGTAAAGAACTTTGATTTTAACCTGCTAACAATCTATTCTAGAGCAACATTAATAGATAAGAAAACAAATGTCGGGAGTTCATATCATATTGTTGTGGCTATTTTCATTCTCTATATTGTGTCTATTATGTAACATGATGAAATAAATCGAATTTTAAATATTTTCTTTGTCATTTAAATATTACTTTAAAGATTGTATCGTTTTTCAGGAGGTCAGTCGGCGGTATGGTGTATGATGATTTTTATATAATTCTGGGTACTTATGAACAACAATCATATATATTGCAACATGACTGCAGACAAGTCAAATGAACTCTCTTGGTTTTACCTCAGTCCTAACACTTATTTAATAAAGACCGGCTGCAGGTATACTAAGATTGATTTATGTACAGATTCAAAACTTGGCGCCACTCCTTATTTCGACTTAGTTTATTCGCTTTGGAATTGGATTTCCAAGCTAGCCGTACCTTTGGAATTTACAGCAATTGTGAGATAGATGGGATTAATGTCAGTTAGACGTATTTAGTAGAGGCTATTTATTTTCTCGTTGGTCTATTCGATACTAATGTAATTACGATATGTTACTGCTCACACAGACCAGACAGTATTTCCCTTTCCAGACTATATCAACTGAGTCAAGTGGCATTATAAATATAGAACTTAAAATAGAGTCGATTGTCCCGAGCCGATTAAGACTACATTTGTTAAGATTCATTCGCTAATCAAGTTTCGGAACACAAATGTGAAGATCTTTCTTTACCGCAGACTGTCCCGTTTTCGTGCATTTGAATATGTTTGCAAGGATTTTAAGTTAAATATGCAGATTATTGCAGAAAGGTGTATTTGACTTTCTATTTTGTCTCTTAGGGTTATCCGCATGTAAACCGATTATTGTTCTTAAAATCTTGACTTAATATCAATGAATCGGTCATCGTGTTGTTTTAGATCACTTCAATCATCCTCATTTAAGTTGACCTTTAATATCTTCATCACAACCAATGCCACATTTTGCCTTTAAAAAAAAATTTCCCTTTTATGATGGTTATTTTGAAGGTAAAATAGATGTGCAACACTATGATTTAAAACAAAATAATGTCTTATGATATAGCACGCCATTGTGTTCGGCTAATTTTTGGTTCACACCCCATAATGAATTGACGCCAATTAATAAATAAGAATTATCGGTTGTGGAAAGTTGAAGCATTAACTTATTTTTTAAAAAAATGTATATTTGTATATAGGTAAGGTTCTAAGAAGTAGAAAGGCACTCAAAAATATATAGTTTGGTGTACATTGAGCCATTCTAAGCTGAATATCCGTGTCCAAATAATGGTCATTAGATTTTTAAAAATGAATGGAAAAAGTACCCTGCCACTAATTGTTAATAATATAATAGCTAAGTGAATATTTAAAATTCATGAGATTTGCACAATTTAAAAACCAACAACTTCTCTTATAGTAAGAACGAAGAAAGATGCCTCTTCGAAAATAATCTTATACAATGTAAAGTAAATCTTAACTAGTTGCAGACTTTCGTTTCGTTGACTTTATCAGTTTCTTATGACATTTATAACAAACCTTAAATGTGTATAAATATAGGATCTCAAATTTTTTATATTATACATGACATAACAAACCCCTGTGGGGGTAAATTGGCCATATTGAAAAAGAGGAGACCATTTGCCCCCGATCGAAAAATGGCAGCCAAAAATGTTCATTGGAAACAAAAAATTCAAGAAGGCGGAGTTTAAAAAATTCCCTACGATCGCAGCCAATCAGTAAAAAGGATGCTGCACAATAATTTCATAGTCTTCTTTGGACCAATCAGAATCACATAAAGTGATATGTTAACGTATGGTAATATCAAAAATATGAAACTGCACATACTATAGGAAAACTATACCGACTCTCTGATAAATATATATTTTTTAATTATTTAATACGAGAAAGAAGTAGCAGTCACATTTTATTAGGTCCAAATCTCTCCCGGAGTTCATTATACGCCTCAGAGTGGGATATCTCCATTCGAAAGGCTACTATCACTACCACAGTGATGTAACTTTGGTGGTAATATGTCACCCGGAGGGAACCATACGCCATAATAATTGCATAACACTCAATTTTTAGAGCACTGTACAGTGGCTTTAGTGCAGAATGTGACTATTTTGTCTAATCCGGGGGAGAATGGAAGAATTTGGTGTACAGGACAGACGAGATGAGATTACAGTGTAGCAAAGGGCAGTCGTTACAATATAGCGAAAAAGTCACAATATACTACAGCCTACACGTCATTGGTTATTAGTGAAGAAATGTAGCATCTAGTCAATGAGCAGGGACAATAGACTATGGATTAGATAACCTATGGGTTTTTAGGCAGAAATATATTCTGTGAGGAACGAGTGAGTTCATAGTGTTATAATTCCAACTGTCATGATTTGACCGTGTTTTATGCAGTCTGATTGGATATACACGGTCATGATATGCTAGTCTGAATTTCTTTCACATCGGTACATTCTGCGGACTACTTTTCATTCCCGGTTTCCCGGTCATTTTTTGTGAAGCTTTATCCATATCAACGCAGTACACCATAATAACAAGCTCAAACTTACGAACCCCCGTGATTTCCGATCAAAATTCGCTGGCGCCTGATTAAAAGCGCCCATTAGAAAGCAATTAGCAGACTTTACAAGCCAATCTAAATTTAGAAATTATCGCAATATGATCCACTAGCTGTGATTAAAGATCAAAGAGAGGGACCCTCCTTGAAATAACTGCACCTCTGTTTCTGTTCTGTCATTGATTTTTTGGAATCATAATGTGTGGAAAATATTAAATATTATTAATTGAAATTATCAAAAGGACTCTATGGAATATCACATTCACTTCGTTTTGAGTGCACCAAGGAGAATGTGATTTCTGTTGGAAATGTAATCAAACTTACAGTACAAGTTGGCGGTGTGTATTACTTTTGGAACGCATGACGTGGGTCATGTAATTCTGATTTGCAGAACTAAGAAAGTACATTTTGAGGAAATTCAAGATACAAAAAGGTTAGTATCATTACTGCCATTCGTTTTACCAGCTTAAAAAACATACGTTTATACCCTGTCACTTACATGCTCTTTGTTGAAGGGACCGTAGCTAGGTACATTACTTGTATAGCTTTTATCGCTAGCCTACTATAGGCTTAAATCCAAAACGTTGTATCAGAAATGTTAAGCGGGGAATACTGCAAAGAAGCTGCTATGCGACAGTCCATTTAGCCAGCCGAAATAAGTCATCTTCGTTGTCCTGGCTTTTCGCTCCGAGGCTCTTAGTTTTCTACCAAAACCTTCAGTTGCATTTTTTCTTGAATTTTGTTTTGGCTGACTTGTAAAATGGTTTATCGCTGCTAGATATCGATAAACCTTTGCTTCAATATGTTTCTCTATGCTATTTTTCTACACCCTAGAGAGCACTGGTCATAATCTGAATTATTCTATTTGCGAAAAGTTATGAACATTTCTCTGAAATAACTGTTTAAATTATCAGAATGGTGTTTTCAATTCTGCGTGTCTGACGTTTGTTCTGGACATTGCGAATACCACGTTCATTTCCTTGGTTGAAAGATTCATTGTGACTCAGTGAATTCATCCATATCCTTAACATTATCATCTCTATTTTCGAATGAACGAAACAGCTTGTTTAGGTCATTCACAAATACAGCTAATAAACCAAAAGCTTAAGCGTCTACTGCATAAGAGTACATTATTTATAATCAAAGTTGTTCCTAATACACTGTACTATTTTTAGACACGTGTTTAGTACAATATGAAGCCGTACAGTAAGAAAAAATGCTGCACGATTCTGACCATGTAAAATTAATGGAGGAATAAATAATTAGATATGTATGTATGTTTTTGCGTCACATCAGCATAATCTTGGTTGTATAGTGACGATTAAACTCTAGTTCTAAAGTCTTAAATGGAAAATCTGCGAAAGACTTTAGGAAGATAAAACCTTTCAAAGAGTGTCAATCTGTTCTACCAGATAAAAGGCACATATCTTATAAATGGTGTCAAAATAAAAAGGTTACACACTGATAAAATTATTTAAGAGATAAAACTCCCTTCCAGATAAAAGTAAATATTTTCTCTTTCAAAATTGGACATAAACACGAAAACAAAGGAATAGAATGGTAAAGTCCTTCAAATATATGATCAAAATGTTCTATATGAACCGCATTCTTCGAGAATGCCAAAAATTTGTCTCTGGAGGAACATCATAAAGACGTTTTGAAAGAGTTTACATCTTAAAATGTTTATGTCTTTAGTTTGAAAGGTGATACACCCCTACAAGAATGTGATCCACTGTTAGTAGACGCTGGCATGGTGCGCATTCCGGTTGGCTTCACCCCTTTATGAGGTATGCATGAGTCAGGTACATAATGTGACCTATATCTATATGAATAATGCCACTCTTAAATTACCTGTAATAGATTTTAGAAAAGGTGTCTGCATGACAGCTTTAGCTGCTTTATGTACTTTCTCATCACCTTTAAACCTAATATGGCTGTATAGACATCGGTGTATTGTTATCTTTCCAGACTGTATAAACAGATCATGTTTCTATAAGACTCCGTAAGGTTTTCAGTGTGGAATCTGACTATAGGCTAAAGTCAGATTTTGGAGAAACGACAATAAATTAATGTAATTGTTCTCGCATTCAATTCCGATGCCGTTTCTAAAAAGTACAAAGTCATCAAATACGAATTGAAAGTTGTGACAAAGGAGAGAGACAGTTTTCATTCTTTTATATCTGCTATCTAAAAGCAATTGTTAAATGTAATGTAGATATTTGTTCTACATTTGCTAGTTTCCCCTTTCAGTGAAGAATATACTCACAACAGATGCTTTTTAGTAACCTTTGCACAATGCACGCCGCTCTGCAAGTAAACCATGTGACCAGTTAGGGTACACAATTAGTCGATTTTCTTTGTCTACACTTCAAGAAGTTATGTTTAATTTAACAAAACTACAACCAGAATATTTCATGTTCTTGCTCGCTTTTGCCCAGCAGTACATCGCAGTGTCACCCGCAAGCTGATTTTACGTAATAAAACTGGCTTTAGGAAAGTAAACTTCCGATACGTTGATGTTGGCTATGAATTGTGTCTATAATATGTTTTTTATGGCCAAGAAAATAAAGTAAATTGTAGCTGATAGTTTTATGTAATGCAAAACATTTTGCATCTTATCATGCTCAGATGATGAGGAAAGTTGAAAGTTTATGATTTTATTAATGAGAAACCTGATCAAGTTACTTCTTCTGGAGTCGTCAGTTTACTGAATGTATAAATGTTGCAAAATCAGATCTAATCGCGTATTCGAATGGCAAATAATTACAAGATTATTGGGGGATTTATGTAGAACAAAACCTATTAACAAAAAGACACGGTGATTGAAAGAAAGACTTTCGTCATTTTTCATTTGTTTTGCGATCTAAATATTTTGTATAGTTCAGAAATCTTCTCGTCGAAATAGTGAGTACTACGTCAGCCTGGCAAAGGCTATACACTGTTTATACGTTTGTATTATAATAATATATAGAGGATCTCAAATGTATAATAATTTTCTAATGAATTTATAAAATGAGTTTCATAAATTCAATATTAAATCGTTACCCACCAGTGATTCTTTTTATCACTCTTTATATTTTTAGAGTGAAAAAAGAGAAACAACACATTTTTCGGCTTGCCAATTCTGGCTCAGGTGCTGCACACCTTCAATTCTTGCGTGTGAACGAAATAATCCCAGACGCGAGTTGAATCAGTATTGAACAGTTTGATAACAAGTAATGTTTAAAAGTATTAGCTTTGATGAATAAAAATTACAAGAGCAAATGTCCCTCTAATTAAGAGAACATTTGTAACGAACAGGATAATTATGTTATAAAATTTGGACCACCGCTGGAAATTCCTACGTGTTGTTACATAGTTAACTTAGTGTGTAAGCTATAACGACACACTAATTTGTATGAGACTGTTTGGAACCTTTCTATATTTAGACCAAGGACAATCACCACAGATGTAGTATTAGATCGGACAGAAGAAATAGTATTCCAATTGTTGGATATTTCTCTGAAGACATAAACTGCCAGATGTGACGTTTGGCTGAGAATTAAGATATACCGATGATAATTTGCATTCACTTGCCTGTAGTTGGCTGTAGCTATTAATTGAATGGATGGTTTTTTGTTGTTTTTTTGTGACAGGATATTCGCATTAATTGATTTGGAAGAATGTTGGATAACTTTATGTCAGATGGGAGACCGACATTTGTCGACATTCTTTT
>JAECUM010063205.1:0-10808 GCA_016617855.1 Megalonaias nervosa
TCTTCAAAGCCCGGTTTCAATTCAAAATGGGTTACTTTGACTAAAAATTAATCAGCTGCAATCGGATGACAAGGTTTAGTGTAAGACATTTTTTTTCTACAACTTAGATATTATTATTAGTTATCATTTATAACACTTGACTAATGTTTCCAAAACTTGTCAACTGGATATCCTTTGATCATCTCAGAACAAGCTGTGTTTTAAAATACACAGAAGTAGGCCTAATTTTATCTCTGTTTATTACACTATAAACATAAATAATCACACCTCTTGCTCATCGTTGCAGGTGACCGGTACCATCCGACTAACTTCAAGCTGCTTGAACACCACCTTGGATTATTTCTGGAACATTTACAAAGATGACATCTTATATAAAAGTCAGACTTTGCTCCCTACAACAAGTTCTGTTCTGTCCTTTGCCCCAGAGTATATGGAGCCAGGTATTTACAAGATCACACTCAACTGCAGCTTCAACATCATGGTTGGAACATGGAAAGAAGACTATCTCTTCTTGGAGTTTAGAATGCCAAATGTCAAGGCCGTTGTTGCCACCCCAGAACTTGTTATTCCATACATTGATAATGATTTACCATACACATTTATCCTGGACGGAACTGGGTCGGGAGATCCGGTAACCAAATTGCCTTCAGTTGTAAGTATTCCACTCAATTACAGCTGGACATGTAAAGTATACCTTCGTAATGATACTGACCTCGCTGTCTATACATTTTTGATGAACTATGCACAGATTCAGAATGATACGTCACTTGGTTCATCCGAAAGCTGTGGATTTAACATCCCAGAAACACAGGTTGTAGAACTTCCAAATAAGCTGCTGACCAAACCTGACAACTGGTACCTATTTTTCCTGACAGTAAGAAGAGGTAGTCGTAATGCATCCGCAGCGCAAGCAGTTAAACCGGTTCCTGGTGACCCAATAATGGTGATAACCAAGTGAGTATTCTCTGATTTGAATTCTAGAGAGAATATTGGCCTATAATATAATTTCGTTCTAAATATTTAATTGTTAGTTTCATCACTGCATATCTTTGTTGTATTCTCCGTTTTATCGTCTGCCGTTTTAAGGATACGTGTTTTCGTTATTCATTTCGAATATTTATTTAAGGCATTGCGCAAGGCTGAGATATCACAAAATGCAAAAATGGTTATGCTTACGAGAAGAGAAGCATAAATTAACACTGATACATACATATGCTCTAAACTCTTCTCTTTTGCTCCAAACAAGACAGAGTTTCTGGCTTTCTTAAGTCCCTTTTGGGATATACACCTTACATGAAAATGTCAAACGTAGTGTGTGTGTGTGTGTGTGTGTGTGTGAGTGATTTGGATTTTTAACGTAGCTTTAACAATTTTTCAGTGATATCGATACGATGTCTGCAGTGTGGCAGTTTATAATGATGCATTATGCATGGGGCATCATGCCCCACCCAGTCACATTATCCTGACACCAGGTCGACCAGTACTAACACTAACATCTTAATGCTGAGCGCCTACAGAGGCAGCTGTTAGTACCACGTTTATAGGTCTTTGGTATGATTAGGCCGGGGTTCGAACCCGCGACCTCCCGCATCTGAGGCGGACGCTCTAACCACTAGGCCACCGGAGCGGTCAGTTGATGCATACAAATCTTACGCTTAGTTAGTGTTTCCTGGACCCTACGTCATTATACTTTACTCCAAGGTAAACTTTACACAAACATTTTGGACTAATTAGTGGGAGACATTTGTACGACTCAAGTATGATTTCAAACTTCGAATAGTATCTAAAGGTTCTTGACGCAGAAGTATGATCTTTGTACAATTTGCGCAATCACTTGCTGCGACCTCTACATGTATCACACTGACGATCTCCAACTTATCCACCATTGTCTGTCAGTCAATTCCGATGTTCTGCTAGTCAATCCAAGCCGAACTGAAAGTGATTCGTTGGGTAATTACATCGGTAAACGAGGCATGTCTATTTATGAGACATCGTGGTTCAATGACGATCTGACACTTATGCATTTTTCACTATGAGGCTTGTACAATTGGGAAAGTCTTAAACTTCACCAAACTCCAACTTTGATGAAATTTTCTCTAAGGACAGAGATATTCTACCTCATGAACCAGCAGCATTTTCAAAAGAAAAGCGTGGATTTTATTGAAATAGCATGCAACTTTTTCGGGGGCATGTTTATCTAGGCAGGTCAATGCGTCAGTATACTAGCTAAAATAGGGAAGACTGAGAACATAAAGGTATGTAAAGACAGGAAACGTGTGGAGTTTGGTCTGACTATAGATTTGAACAATTTGACCTTATACTCAACGATTATTCGAAACACTGCCTAGAGATTCTGACTGAGGCTACCGAACGATTGAACGATTGAACACTAATTAAGCAACTTATATTCCCAACTTGAAAAACCTTTCTTCTAATAATCTTTCACAATATCAAAACACACTTTAAGCTCCTTCTAGAAGAAGGAAGTATGAGATTGTTAATTAATTAATAAAGTTGTACGTCATCCTTAATTTCTGAAGTGTAACGGCTAATATCCATTCTCTCTGAAATATACACTCCAGTTTTTCCAGACCTTTATAACTGGATTGTCTAAATTTAAAAACTGATTATCTGGATCAGTTTGGATATTAACAACAACCAACTAATTTGGTTTAATCTTCGTAAAGCCCATATTTCGAACTTTTGGAGAAAGTCAATAAAATCCGGAAATGTAGAAATTAATTTTCGGTGGGGTGGGGTTTAAACCTTATTATATTGACATGGATGATGGGATTGCATGCATCTCCAGATCTCTCGGAAACACTTGTATTTTTCTAACATTGCTACCATAAAGAAGTTTAGTCACATACTTTGTCCACCATTGAAATTTGTCATAACATAGTCAGAATTTCTATTTAATAAACTGTTCAAACTGTCTTCAAAAGAAAATTTGTTATGTTTAATATTACTAGGTAATACTAAATCAGAATACATATTTCTCTTGATATAAATATCAATATCTTTTGGAGTATCATTTACATATATTAACCCATTAAAATTATTCTATACAACATGAACACAATTAGTTTTGGGTATGTGTATACAGGATGTATGCAGTTTATGTCAAATCATATTTTGTTTTAGTTCTGCGCTCTCATTGTGACTTTAGATGAAATAATCCATTAATGTGAAACTTTCTAATAGAAAGTTTGTGTGTTTTTAACTGACAATTGGTTCAGAGCAATTCCGTTTTTGTAACAGGGATTGCTATAACAGTTAGAAAATGTGAAAATAGAGGACGGCGAAAAGCCCCAGTGATATTGCAACATATTCGATGCAACAACGTTTGTTTATTCTATGCTTTGAATGTTTACTATTTAGTGACTTTGCGAAGGCCTGGTGAATTTATATTTATTTCAGGTGGATAAAAACCGTTTCCTTTAATTGAAAGCATATCACTATCAAATCCAGCCATCATCGTGTTATAGCGATGAAGTGAGATTAGTTTCCAGCTTATTTCTACCACCTCAGAAAAATAGGGTTCATTGATGCCAAAAGTTTGTCCAGAAAAACGCGAAACCAGCAGCACAGATCATCTCATTTTGTGAAAAACGAAAACGTCGCAACTATGAGTATCTGACCGGTTCTCCGTGTTTGTCGCTTGGCTATCGTACATATATCATGTTTCTTGCGTTCGCATCCGAACATGTGTACTTGCTCAAATAAGACATAGTCGGAAGTCTTCAGCTCCTTCGGAATAAAGTCCAATGGGTTCCGAAGTGATTCAATCGTCTTTTGATTTAATCTCGAGAAATAAAGAGAAAATATACTTGTTTCACAAAGATCAGAATTCACACTTAATCAGTTCATCTGTAAAATTCCCATTTTGATTTTCTTAATCTTGTAGATTTTCCAAAAGTCTCTTCAGATCAGAATCATAGCTTTTTACAAACTGTATTTAGTATCTTCTGAACTCACCCGTCACAATTATGTTGCTCTTGTTGTCAATGTTTTCCGATATTCAACAGTACTTTCTGAATTATTATATTTACATTTGTAGGCAGCTAACACAACTGTAAGTGTAGGTTCCCCATTAAACTTTGTGTACATTTTATGTTAGTCGGGTGCATTAGCTATCATGGATTTGTTGTTTTGATTAGGGGTTCTTTGCTTTTTCTTCTTTCTTTCTTTCTTTTTTCTTCACATGATGCATTTCCAGTCCAGCTGTGTTTAAATTTGAAAGTTAATAAATATCAGATTAAATTGTTTCATGCCTAAGCTATTATTATTTGCTGTAACGTTCAGACAAGAGCTTTCGTAAATAAAATGCGTGTGGGTGTGAGTGTGTGATTTTGGATTTTTAACGTAGCTTTAAACAATTTTCAGTCATATCACTACGATGTCTGCAGTGTGGCAGTTTATAGTGATGTCAAGCACTGGGGCATCATGCCGCAGACTTGCAGCATCATGTCCCACCAGTCGCATTATCCTGACACCAGGCCGACCAGTCCTAACCCTAACTTCTCAATGTTGAGTGCCTAGCGAGGCCGCTGTTAGTACCCATAAAATGCAAGTAGGATATCTCATAAACAGATATTACCATCTACAAAGCTCTGTTCATAAAATTATCAATGTAAACTGTTGAAGTGTGCTTTTCAAAAATATTTTAACAGCTTTTTTTTTTTTTTAATAAAAAAATGCTTCAGTATAGTAAATATCCCGATAAATACAGTTGCTATGCTAACTTTGTTAAGGTCATTTAACAAATTTATTGCATTAAACAGAGTGGCAAGACACGGATAAGGTTCTTTGCTCCTTTGTTGTATGAATCTAAAAACCATTGTGTTACAGACAACGCGTGCCAAACTGAGACGATTACTTGAGAACTAGAGTCATACAATGATATCACACTGTCTGTGGGGTCTAGAAAAGTAATTTAGTATTAGTGTCTATGAATGAAACAATTAGGTTTAAAATATTGATGTGAAATTGGTTTTTCTTTTTCAAATACATTAAGCTAATATTAGTGTTTTCCACAGTCAAGGTACTTATTTTTTTTCATTTTTGTTCCTCACATATGCCATGTCTCAACTTTAATACCCTTTTGTTCTCGTTCATGTTAAAGTTCTTTCATTTCTGGAACTTTATATTTCCTTTTACAATTTCTTGATTAGTTTTTAACTGTTGCAATTGTAACATTTTACAGTTCATTACACCTTTTGACGTACGTTACCTCGGCACGACGAGACTTCATGCTCAACGTATTTTCTATTTGTGGTAGCACAATTCAATATTTATTTCCCATTTATTACTACTAGATCTGAATGGAAAGTTCTAACATAATGACATTTACCATGTTTCTAAGGTACTCACAGTAAATGGTGTACTGGATTTTACATGTTGTCTCAACGCTCGTTTCTTATGAACTGATTTCAGTTAGGTTTATGGTATTCATTCTGACTGAAGCTTTCGTGGATGTAGTAAAATTGTGCATTGTAAAGATTTTTCCAGAAATCGAGCAATGTCGATTATATAATTGTGCGAGGTGCACGCGCTTTTGTGATAATTGCTATACCTTCCTTTATTGAAATTTTAACGTTTTAACGTCATTAGGACTGCACTGATATACATTTTATTAAAATTACATTTTATCTTGTTTGATATGTTGCATACTAGCTTGTAGTCTTGTTGTATATGTTTTCTATCCTTGTTTGATGCATTTATAATCGACCTTATCTCTCAATATTTCCTCTGTGATCTCACTCCTTACACTGCCAGGACACTGCCTATATTATAGTCGCGTATCACGTTTCCCAGTGAACTATTTTGTTGTTTACCTGTGATGCTTTGGGATGTATTTTCTTTCTTCCCTCAAATTCTGTAAATAAATATACTTGCCATGGATGTTTTAAACTCCTTCGTGCTCTAAAGCGCTATTTCTTTTTTCACATCTTTCATAAACTCATAGTTCCCAAGTTCCTTAATGTATACTTTTGCTACATCGTAATCTAGCGATGGGTGTGTCAAAGAATATGTTTTTGTGTGAGTGAGTTAAATAGCATTCATTGCTTCGCTTTTCCACTAAATACTTAACTTTCCTGTTGTACAAATACTTTCCGTCGTCAAACTGTGTATTTTCAGCTTTTCGTTCATTGATGATTTATCTTAAAGTAGTTTGCATGTTATCTCGTTTGTTTGTTTGTTTGTTTGGGGTTTTTTTTGTTTGTTTTTTTTTTTTTTTTTTTTGTTCACTCTATATTTATTGAAATACATTTGTTTATATTAATTGTTGCATTTTCATGTGATTGCATATCCACAATGTGTCGTTTGTCACTAGACATATACGTGGCTAACATAGAATCTTTAGAAGTGAAATCGTTTGCTCTCCTGCTTGTGTATCAGATATATAGATTGTTCAGTTGACTGTTGTTTCAACTCATCGAGTTTTAGTTTTGTCGCGTTTAATTTATTCCCATAATTGATTAATATTTGTATAAGAATCTGAATTAAAGAATCGTATTTAAAATGTCTTAAAAACTGCTCATTTTGAGCCATTTAAAACAAATGAAGCAGTTATAGAATAATGTACGCTTCATGAATTGTAATTAGTGTTAACAACAGCCCCCCCCCCAAATGTTTGCCTATAAGAGAGCTTTTATCTTCAGCAATTTGCAACTTTTCTTCAATTCTTTCAAATTTATGAATGGTATCATATTTATGTCCAATTTTGTCATTCATATTGCTGATTTTAAAACAACTACTGCTTATGCCGAGTCAATATGTGTGGTTTTAAGTCAAAATATGTCTTCCATAAATTCTATCTATTTTCTTGTTGTAGAGAATTCTCGTAAATTTTTTAGACATTAAATTTTTTCCATACATATAGCCAATTACCAATTTATGTATTTATCCACATCATATACGTAATTGATTTCTTCACTGTGCGAGACTGTGATGCACACATTATGACTGGTCCAGTAATTTTTAATTTTCATTTCTAAAACTCGCTCATGCTGTCATGCTGGCATAGTAATTTTGAATAAATGAATTTTGATTTTTAATTTTCTGTTATATATGGGATGTAAAAAATTTAAAAATTATTACTTTTTCGATCTCCCAGTATACTTAACAATTTACAGGAACAAACATTATATTTTAAGATATGTGCAAAATGAATATTCTTTCAAATCACTGATATATATATATATATATATATATATATATATATATATATATATATATATATATATATATATATATATATATATATATATATATATATATATATATATATATATATAAAGGCACTGCATGCTTGGACAGTGGTCACAAAACAATGTGTATAATAGATAGGTTCGATCAACCAGCGATAAGGAAAAATAAAAATGGATGAAAGAAAGAAATGAAAAATGTATCAGAGGGAACGAAAGAAATAAAAACGAATCAAGGTTAATTGTGGGTTATGTTTCACCATTTTATTTTTGCTCTCCAGATGCATCTACAATTGCAATAGGAAGTTAATGCACGCTGGCCTTAGTCTGGAGATGAATGTTACAGGAAAGGACACAATGAATAATTTAACAGAACAAGGAGCTAAATTTGAATGGGAAATTGTGAAGTGGTCAACTGCCAATATGATGTTTGTACCAGCGTCGACGATAGTTACAGAGAGGGGTAGGTCTTTTGCAATTTAAATAAATAAATGAATTCGTTTTTTATGTCCTCATTTCTTTATTCATTAAAATAATTCACGGTAAATAGAGAGGAAAAAAAAACAACAACAACAAAAAAAACCCCAGGCATACACATTATAACGGTATGATAATCCTCTATATACTTATATTAATGACATTTTGCATTTCATCGATATTGTTTATATAAGTAGTGAGAATAAATATATTTTGTCCCAGTGGGATGCATATGACTTTGATTGGCCTTCCTTTTAGATGAATTGTTGTTTGCTGTGTTAGTTTAACTTTAAGAGGTTTGCATTTACCTCCAAATGTATGTGCACCTAAATACTACCGATTCATACTGAGCGTAACATTTGCGTCCGCCAGGAATTGTCTTGAAAGCGTCCCATTGCGATCTAATATGTTCATAGATTATTCGCTTACATTATTTCCATCATTTGTATTGTATGTACTTTACAGAGGCGTCGCAAACTCAGAACTGTGAAGCTTACAGACTGTCAGATTACACATCTAAAAATTGTTTCGTAATATAAGCGAAGAATCAAAAGAGTTTTGTCTACCTGAACTCGCATGTTAAACCAATATAACAGCCAGTAAAATGGGATTTTATATGTAGTGGTCTGGAAATAATGAAATGTGCTTAAACACGAAGTCAGCGGCAACAGTCTTTAGAAGTTGGATATTTCTCGTACTCACTTTTTACCATCGATAACCTACACATTACTTTATGAAATTTTAATTCCACTGAAGCATAAATACCTTTAAGCGTTCTCTTTCGCTATGTAAGGCACAGGTGAACACAAAAAAAAAAAAAAAAAAAAAATACCGAATCGTCCCTTTTTAATTTCATTTTTATTAAAAACAAAAATAGGAAAAACAACAAAACTAAACCTTAACGCAAGAAAAAGGCACTTTTCCAAAATATTTATTTTTCCTTTGTGCGAGTTCACTGTGTAAGGCTATATGTCATCAGTGTGTCATAATATGGTGTATGCTAACATATGCAATCAAAGTAAAGCCGAAAAAGATGGGAAAAATTATAAATTCCTTGAGGTTTACTAACAATAATTGAACCAAATGGCTCTGTATTCTTAAAATTATATTATTTTTAGGAGCCCTTGTGGCTGAGTGATCTAAAGCGCTCGCTTTTACCGATCACTGCCATCTCATCTCTGTCCGCGTGAGTTCGAGTCTCAGGCTCGGCCAATGTTGGTATGTGAGAAAGCTTCCCAGTAGTTTCCCGTGGGTTGGTGGTTCTTTCCGGGATTTCCCGGGATCTTCCTCCACCAGCTACATTGACAGCCATGTGCCTATGCTGCGTTGAGAAATGGCGTTAAACCATTTTTATGAATCATTTAAAGTACATTTAATTATATTCAATTTAAAAAAAAAAGAAAATATCTTTTTTTACAGTCATGTGGTTGTCAAGGTGTCTTTTATGTAAAATTCTTTAGAGTGGGCTTTGTTCAAGCAGACTGAAATATTACTGGACATATCTCATGCACATTTATAAAATATATGAATGAAAATAATGAGAGCGCATAAATACCCTTTTAGGCCAATGAAAAACTTTAAGGGGTGCAAGGCCAAACCCAAAAGGACAACATAGGAAGTTTTAGAGCCGTCGACTTGACAAAAAATTGATGCGGGAAACTTGACTAAACTGGATTTACCATGTAAAATCTAAAACAACAACTTTAGTTCCAGTGATCATGACGTTTTGACATCTGGGGCAGAGAATCAATAGGAAACTACCTCTGCCCAAACGTATACTACCCATGAAATTTGATGAGAGTTAGATAAGGAAACTTGACTTATCAAGCGGAGATCAAAAACATTACAATGTCAAATCTAGTGACCTTGACCTTTTTCCTCTCGGCCTCAGAATCCTTTTGACCTGTTGACATGAAATCTATCTCTGAATTTTGATTAAAGGAAACTTGACTTATTATGCAAACGCACCGCTTCAGCTCCAGTAACCTTGGCCTTTGACCTAGTAGTGCCAAGGTCAATATACATCTGCATATACCCATGAGTAAGGCACATGCTAGGTTCAAGAAAAAGAGACCACAGTAAACTAAAGTTATGCTAGAGAAACTACACTACCTAAGGACCAACGGACATCGCTATCGCTTTGCTACGGAAACCACCTTGTCGACGGACCGACGGACATCGCTATCGCTATACTATGAGAAACAACAACAGGCATAAATTTGTTTACAGAACACGAATGCCTGCCACCCTTTACGTTGGACCGTAATACCTGAGAAACTGATTTAAACGCAAAACGTAATGAAGCTGTGACGTACAGATGGGCGTACAGACGGAAGAGTTTAATTACATAATTTGGAAATGTACGATATGATGAGAAAATCTTCATGATAAACAACGGGGGCAGGTGAAATATTTGAATACAACTTCAAATGATGTCAGTCAGCCATTAATTTTGTTATATTTACATTGAAATTCCATGGAGGTATTTATATATGAAATCTGTATCTAAATCAACCAAAAAAAATATATAAAAAAAAAAAAAACTTTGACACGGAACATTAAATTTTCCTACAATACATTTTGAGAAAGGCTTCCATGCAGTTATGAATTTTACTGACTCTATACATTTCCATGAAAGCTTTTAATTGTGACAAGTTTTATATGTCTGTTTAGGGTATAAATCCTTATGATAATTAGGATTTGTTTTACAGTGAGGTTTTAAAACTTCCGTAAATTTCAATGAAAACAATTATGAACATTCAGTCCTGTGGCAAATGAACACGTTTAACGTTTCCTCCAAAGGTCAACTTTGGCGTAGCATGCAAGGAAAACAAACACTGTACGCCACCCCAACCCGGCTGCAAGTTTGGAAAATTCAAACAATATTGGGTGTTGGGGTGAGTTGTGGGGTCGGTGCCAGCACTCACTTTAAAACATCACTAACGTCAAATGATGAGTTGATCTCTTTAAATTGCCACAGGAACGCAATCTCGGGGAATAAATATTCTGAAAGGATCTTTTGAAATCGGCTCCAAATACCAGATTGCCGCCAAAATGGTGGTTGGGAATAGACGAGGTTCATCATTTACACTGTGGATAAGCAACTTGCCGCCTTATGAT
>JAECUM010063206.1:0-12712 GCA_016617855.1 Megalonaias nervosa
ATATATATATATCACTGTTCTACCAATTATAGTAAGTAGTGCTTTGTCTGTTTAAACTTACCATTCGCGTGTATTAAAGATTCAGATACATTTCGCAGCATGGTGTTGGTAAATAATGGTCAAGGTCATTATTTTAGCTGTAGTAGATAATGGACCATTGAGTAAATTAATAACTACTTAAACAAATGTAGAATATTAATAGTTAATACGAAAGTTAGAGAACTTCGAAAGAAATGTATAATCACTATATATTTGCAAATGAAAGAAAGAGAAAAGCTTTAAATATGCGCAGATGTTGTAAGGAGAAAAGGGTCACTCTAAAATAAGCGTTTGAATCATGGCGAATATAATACGTGACTAAAACAATATAATAGGATGTTTTACTAAGATTACTGAGAACTAAACTGAGTTCACTAGTGTCAATATGCGTGAATTGAACCTGATATCTTATGATATTAAACTTAATTGAGCCCGATAGCTGATCATTGTCCAACAACCACGAAAATATTAAAAGGTAGGCACAAGGAAAAGGCATAAGTTCTCATAAAATGATACTGCTGGCAGAGCAGAAAGGGTTTGGTTGAAATATGAGCGGCAAAGAGGCAACATGGAAACATAGAAACTGAGATGGTTTAAATGGTGTAGAAACAATCAGTAGATGATGCAATTCTTTCTAGCATCAAATAAAGGGCCAGAAAACATCACTGAAAACTTACTAGGAAATGAGAATGGCCTAATCTGTATGACGCTGAGTTCCTAAATGATGATGATCCTGTGTCAGCTATAATTTATAACAATCACGATAGACGGTGCATTAAGGTTTCATCTTCTGAGTCTTGATGTTGTGTGAATGCAGTTTTTCTAACGGCCAGCTCCAGTACTCGAGGGTACGCCAATCTATATCGCAGAAAGGAAAACATTTTGAATGGCGTGATCTGTACATTATGCAACAATTAAAAGATGTCATTTTTGCTTTTATCGTTAAAGTGTCGTATTCTATTCGACAAGTCTTGGCAATGGCAGAGAACCCTGGAAAAAGGTAGACAAAAGACAATGGTGACCTATCGCGAATCTTTTGGAATATCAGAGCACATACCATATTTTTATCTTTAATACACTGGATTTTGATCTTAGGGTCTTTTTCACCTGCGTCACACAACTTATCTGGAAATTTCCTCAGGATAAAGCTAAGTATTGTTAGATATCACAAATTATAGTTATAAGGACATAAATCAAAGTGAAGAAAGTGGAAATTGTAACTATAGTCTTCTATCAAGATTATTGTAAATATATAATAAATACAGAGGATCAATGAAAGCTGACAGAATGAGTACTAGTTCTTTTAATTATTTCAGATCATAATGCTATTGTGGTCTCCAATGAAGAACTTAAATCTGGGGAAGATTTGAGAAATGCTCCCAAAAACTGAAAAATAGTGAAAACATTATAGCTTGGAAGTTTAACAAGGCATCAAACACTATTCGTTCCAGCATTGGCAGGTTGCTGTTTAATGCCAGAAAGACATTGATCTGAAGGGGTCCGTTGGAATATTGGTCCTCATTTCGTTGGCAAAGCCTGAAAATTTTTATTAATGGTAGGGTACAGATATGGAGGAAAGGAAAGACTGCTGGAGTTGGCTGCTTTATAGTACAATTTACCAAAGCATACAACTTTTCAATACAACTTTGTTTTCCACATGCTGACAATAGAACATCAATTATTTATTTTTGTGGCTCAGACAATAGTCGTACTCAGCTGATTGTGAAGTGCTGACATCAAGAGTAGTTACGTTCAACCATCAATCAATAAATGAGGACGTGAAGAATTTTTTTAATGAGTCAACATTTTCTCGAAAACCACAAGTAGGGGAACCTTCAATAGACACTTGACGAAAAAAGTACATATTCTTCAAGGCCTTTAAATCATCTGTCAGGAATATAATGTTTATTTTGTGGTGGCAAGACGATGTTCTCAGTCCAAATATTCGATACTCTTGTCGACATCGCTGACAATAGGAAATGCAGAAATGTCTGAAGAAGAATATCTTTACCTCAATCCCATAATGCTGTGGTGAACGCTTGATAATGTTTTGTTCCAGAAGCGTGCATGTAAAGTAACTCACGTCGATTGGTATGCATCTACTGTACATAGATGTGCTAATATAGTGCATGTAAGAAAACGTGTCAACAAATCTTGGGGGTTTTTTTAACTTTTGGTTTGACTCGTACTCCATGCATGCTGCAAGGTTTGACTCGTACACCATGCATGCTGCAAGGTTTGACTCGTACATCAAGCATGCTGCAAGGCTGACTCGTATTCCATGCATGCTGAGAGGTTTGACTCGTACTCCATGCATACTGCAAGGCTGACTCGTACTCCATGCATGCTGCTAGGTTTGACTCTTACTCCATGCATGCTGCAAGGCTGACTCGCAATCCATGCAGGCTGCAAGATCTGACTCGCACTCCATGCATGCTGCAAGGTTTGCCTCGTACTTCATGCATGTTGCAAAGTTTGACTCGTACTCCATGCATGCTGCAAGGCTGACTCGTGCTCCATGCATGCTGCAAAGTTTGACTCGTACTCCATACGTGCTGCAAGGTTTGACTGGTATCCCATGCATGCTCTCAAGGTTGACCCGTACTCCATGCTTACTAAATACAGCCATCACATGGCATATGAATTTGCATATGACGAAAATTAAATTATCTTCGATCTGGTGGTTTACTTGTATTTATTTAATCTATGTTGATACTAATAACTGTTGAAGTGATACGATGAAATCTAGAAGTAGGGAAACTCAATCGCAGATAGAATTGAATTGGACTGAAGTTTCTTCAGGCTCACAGTAGCTGACCTTTGACCTTCCAGCTTGAAATCATGTAAGTCTGCTTAATCGTCCAGTAAAAATAACTTACATAGTTTTATAATGGTATGAAATAAACGTGTGAAACAAGGAAACAAGCCATTCAGCATCTTTAGGTTGAAATAAATTTGGTCTGTAATCTTTTGATCTCAAAGCAACTGGCTATTTTTATTTTCTTTTGAAATTTGTGAAGGTATTTGGAGTAGATATGAAGTTATTGCCTTGAAACGTAAATACCGTTATCGACTGACGAACAAGGCTATAACATCATGCGTCCCTCCTTAGATAGGTGAATGAAAACAGAAATATATGTCATTATTTGCTTTCGCGCAAATTTCCGAGATTACTTCGATGAAAAAGTTAATGTTTTGAATAGTTTGATTTGCTTACACCATCATAAGTGCAGCTGAGATTTGGTGTCCCTGAGAAGTTTAGTTTTGACCTGGACCTGGCACCATCGTGCTATTTTAATTCCTTCTTAGTTTTAAAATGATGCATGTTGCCAACTTTCCGCATTGAATTTATACCCAAGACTATTATGCGACAACTGGCCGAAGAATAGAAACCATACTTTCGAATCATGCAGAATCGACCAAATAGAAAAATTCCTTGCAAAATCAAAATTAAATCGACTTTATTTATATCAGGTCAATTTAGAAACGATACATCTGGTAAACATTTGCACAGTATCTGCATCCATTTGCATATGAATAAAAAAAGAAACATTCTTTAAGTATATTATATAATGACATAACGTATAAATGTTGTTGTTGTTGTAGGGTTTAACGCCATTTCTCAGCGCACGATAGGCTATACATGGCGGCCAGTGTAACTGGTAGAGGAAGAACCAGGGAAAGCCCAGGTAAGAACCATCGACCCATGGGAAGCTAATGGCAGCTGAAATACCCACATTGGCGATGTCCGAGTCTCGGACCCAAGCTAACAGAGGTGTGATGGCAATGATCGGTAAAGGCGAGCGCTTTAGACCGTTCGGCCACCTGATGCCCCAGGCATAATTGTGATAATCCTATAATATTAATGATGATAATAACAAGAAGACTTGAGTAGAATGCTAATAACAAATTAGTCCAATATTCATGAATTTTACAGGACTATTGTTTATGACATCTGTTTTTATTATTTATTTTGTTGTTTTGCTTGTTGTTGTTTTATTGTTTATGTTTTTATTTTGCGGGCTTTTTGAGGGGAGGGTTGGTGTTTTGTTTTGTCTTGCTTTCCATAAAGGTTGTTTACCAATTGCTCTCTTCATGTATATTAATGCGAGAGCATTCAAGCAAATAATGAAACACGTCGCCTACATCGTCCGAATTACAATTTGTAAAAAAGCGTTCCTCAGTATATGCTAATCGATCTGTATTGTTCTTTAAAGTTTCTAAAAATCGGTCTCAACAGAAACCTTGTTCTGATCCGATATTCTGAGCAATGTGGGTGGTAAGGGCAAGAGCACCCTCTGACATTTACGGCAAACACTTCTGACATTTGTCGTATGATGATGGAAAAAAATCACAGTTTGTCCGACTAGGACAGTCCAAAATGTGTTGCAAAATTTTACATCACATTCTGAGGGCCCAATTATAGTAATTCAATTACTTGTTTTATGAACGCTGTAAGTTGACTTTTAAGGTAGGACTATCACTTTATTGTAGAATCTTTTGTGAAATCTCTTCAATTACTTCTGAAAAAACTGTCATGTAGACCGATAAATGGAATATTTTTAAATGTACAGAATATTTTATTTTAAGTGTGCCACATCTCTCAAATATGATCAACGATGGCTGCTGAAGGAAGCAGACATTAAACATAGAAAAGAATGTTCTTCATTTCTTACATTTTTAATTATAACACTTCAATCGGACGGTCTCAGATACTTTTAAATATTTTCCTCTATCATGTAGGGACAACGTGACCTTGGCTTACTTCAGTAACACTGATTCGAATGTCAAGTGTAATCTAAAAAACACATTCTCTCTCTCTCTCTCTCTCTCTCTCTCTCTCTCTCTCTCTCTCTCTCTCGGAGCCAGGGTAGTTACTTCGACAGTTTCTGTGCACATTTTCATCGATGAAATTTTCCATATAAAGAGAAATACAGAATAGATTATAGGCTTGAATGTTTACCAAAGTTGACCTTTTCTCAGATTCACACTGATCTGAGAAGACCACTAAGGAGAACTATGTCTTTTTTATTGGTGTTTTTGGTGGGGTGGGGTGGGGGCTGCTCTAGTTTCTCATTCAAAAACAATGTTCGTCTAAACAAATAGTAATTCAGGAACAGAAGAACATGCTTAAGCGACAGTGCTTCAAAAATTAGAAGAGGAACAAAAGGGATAAATCAGCTCAGAATTGAAATTATGGTCGGTGAATGTTGTTTGTAATGCCCTGTATAATATCAGTTGCCCAGTCAGATAGCTTATAAAGATTAAACATTTACCGTGTGATTCGGCAACTGACAGTTTAAACCACATTACAAGCAGAAAACAAAATAAATAAAAACTCTTCAAATATTTGGAGGCTGAGCACGTTTTTCACGTTCATTCACGCTGTGTGAGATTCAAAAATGACCAAGCTATTTACATTTGGATAGTGATATTTAATTATGCTCATTCCTATATAGGATGCTCTTTAAACAGCCGGATCTCCTGCCAATATGCAAGAAATTTGTTTTACCTTTGAAAACCAATGACTCGATAATTGATTTGCATACAGATCAAGTCATTTGGAATGTTTCCTTTCTAACTGATTGAGCTCATTTAAGTGAATTACTAGTTAAGGATTATTGATGAAGTTTGGATTCAGACTCCAAAATAACCCAAATATTCCCCTTCTGCTCTTTCCAAGACTGTCATTCAAAACATTTGCTCAATCTAAATGCAACAAGTCTATTGAGATACTTAGTATAGCTATGAATCAATGGGCATAATTGACATTAAAAGAACATATAATCATTCGAAATAAAATACCCAGACTATCTTTGACTTCAGTGGAATATGATTTGCTGCAAAGTCATAAATGTGAGTCTAGAGGGGCTGAACATAAGTTCTATCTACTTAGAATTGTCCTCCCCCGATATTTCTAAACACACACAAGAATTGAACAGAAATATATATATATATATAACTCTTGACAAGGTCAGTTACTAGCGATGCAACAAAATTAATTAAATTCCAGAACTTAACAGCCCATTGGAAGATCTGGAAAATATTTTTGATAATGAATATCTTTGAAACTTCAACATTTTTTACTGAACCACTAATTTGTGCAGTAACAGTCCTGGCAAGGGATAATGGAAAAGTAATTCCGTGCAAAGATCTGTTTACAAGAAGATGATTAATCTTCCAAAGTACGGGTGGACATTCCAGTAGAAACTCTATCATTTATGCTCTGAATGATTCACGGAGTTAGACTAAACTAATGGGTATAATAGCATGCTCGTTTTATTGCTCCGAACGATTTCGGCCCTAATTATTCTTCTATATGCTGGCTCACGTCCTTAGCTGTTCGAGCGGGCACTGAAATTAATTGGCCATTTCTGAGTGACCATAGGCAAGTAAAAGAGCGTAAAAGTGCAGTTAATTTTGTCAACACACGGAAATGTTCGCTTTCAAATCTATCTTCGTTTAATTATTTGCTGTCCGCCGCTGTCATACCGAGTGGATTTATTTATTTTTTTTTTATAGTCGATACTGACACCCAAACCCTCTTGACAATATGAAGTATTGCAGATTTTGTCAAAATTTTCTGTACTAACTATACACTCTGCAAGAATAGACAATTATTTGGTCAGCCGTGCTCCCCACCTGCCACTGAGTTCAAAGTACATTTCTCCTTTGAGGGCTACACATGGTGATATCCTCGAGAATAAAAGAAATCTTACTCAATGGACCCTTGTCCTCGCCTCCAGATGCCATGTTCAAAAACAACTTCTCTAATGATTTAGACGTTTGCTTGTTTGAAACTTACAAAACAGAATCCAAATTTTACTGAAATTTTATGATAACAATTGCTGAAAAATATAATGACCCATCCATAATGCTTTCACTTAAAAAGACCGATTTTAAGCTGGTATGATCAATACATGAAAATGCGGTTCTAATCGAGAAGTTCAATAACTGTGAATACACTCTTTAAACTTTAACAATTTAAAATTCATGAAAATATGATTGTATACGTTTTATCTATACTTGAAATTAATAAACATCTGGTCCGGACACTAACGATAACATTTAGTTACAAAATGCCTGACTTTCCACTTGCCTTTAACACTTTTATTTAGTATACGTTTGGTGTCGCTCATACCATGCGCATTTTGCGTACACCATGCACGTTTTGCGTACACCATGCACGTTTAGCCTATAATGTGCTGTTCAATCTTATGACGCAAACTTTGCTTATGAGCAAAGTTTGCGTGATAAAAAGTTGAACTCTTTTATATTTGATTTATTTTTATGGTGACATTTAAGCCCGTACTGGCATATATTTGTATGGGGGCATGCAAGCCCCTGCTGGCATATATTTTTATATGCACATGCAAGCCCCTACTGGCACATATTTTTATGATATCACCTCGATATAATTACCAAACTGGGTCGCTTCTGAATAAGTTGAGCAAACTCGATTATACCTGTCAGATAGCTTTCATTTTATCTAAGAGCCTGGATTTTTGTGTACAAAATGCAAATCCGTTTTTGTACTAATGCCATCAGTACCCGTGGGGCAACGTGAGGAGGGGATAGGATTGCTAATCATATTAAATTAGTCCTTCCCATTGTATAGCCCAAGGAGTCAAAAACCATCTTTGCGAAATCAATATAACGAAATCTGTTAGAAGAAAACTACATAAAGGTCAATTTAAAAGAATTGATTACATGTGTTAATTAGAAGATTTGGGAAATAGTAAGTATACAGGCATACACATTAATATGTATGGATATTTTACGTAGTCTGAATAATACGTCTGATTACTGCATACAATTGTTATCATTAGAGTATGAAAATAAACGTAAAAGATACTGAATTCCTCACTTGCTTGTTGGACAGAAGGTTAAAGATTTACTGGTTTGTCATCTGTCGTGGAAAGATAGTAACTGTGAGATAAAAGGATCAAGCTCAAGTTAGCTTAATCATATCGAGATTAGTTTGGTATAATTAACGCTTTGACATTGGGGACCAGGCTCTGGTTTGCAATGAAAAGACGAGACACAAAAATGCCACCACACAATGTGGTTTAATCAAACACATTATTCTCAAACCCAAGCCAAAGGAAGTAAAATGCAAAGCATGTTTCTTTTGTCAGGACCCAAGTTAGAGGAGGTATAATGGATGGTCTATTTCCTTTGTCAGGACCCAAGCTAGAGGAAGTGTGTATCTCGGGACCCAGGGGCATATGCTAACTACGTACTAAAACAATATCCAGTCCCGTCATTTTCAACCCGATGATCGGAGCTCACATGCAAACCCCTACTGGCATAAAATATATACACATAGAGACGGCACAGCCCAAGATCCGCAATCAGAAATACCCCAACTAGATTGCCCCCTTGACTTTCCCGGACCATAGATGACCTTGACACTCTCCATCGTTTACGAAGGTCAAATGGGTCCCTCCAACAATCATATGCTGTTCACGTCTAGATAACTAGCCAAATGTTTATAAGCTCAGATCATGATAGAATGTGTCCAAGATGATTGCTATGATTAAAGAATTGAACCTGTAAAATTTCACATTCAAATCAGAAACAAGAACAGGCATCCAAACTGCTTCGTGAACTATGTGCATTGTTACGACTCTGTGATCTTAAACTAAGTAAGAGAAAAGAGCGAAAACCATCAAGTTAGGTAATATTCAACAAATAATTTGTTTCTAATACAAGGTGACAATTTAAAAAGAATTTACAGTATTTGAATTAAATTACAAATAGTCCTTAAAGTTATATCACAAGTCCAAAAGCATAGAGCATTTCGAATGAATTCCAGTGGTGCTCCGAATCTTGAATGTGCTGATGTACCAATAGCCTAGAATAGTGTTGATGTGCTAACGGTTTTGATGTATCCCAATGATATCATCCAAAATGTCTCTAAACGAATTTACAGTAATCCACAAAAAGTGACTGAGTCTGAAAGTATTAATGAGCACTTGCAATTCCAATTAATAATTCTAATAAATAAAGCTTCTCCAATTAAAACTGAACAAACCAAAAAGACTGATTCCACTTCAGATATTAAGACACGAATAAAATAATTTTATTTACTCCAAACTTATATTAAAACCTAAGACACAATAAGAGGACCAGGATTATGGTCAAAAGTTCATTTATAGAACATTCAAAGTTTCAAATAAGGTCAGGCCTTTTACTAAAATCCTAGTAAAGAACATCGCAAATATATGGTAGACCAGGCATTTCCGTGGTGAAAACCAACGTCTAAACTATATCCAAGTAAACATACTTACCTACAAGTAATAATTATCTTAAAATATAATCTACACTCATAGACAAAAATTAGCTATGTAATGAAATGACATATATGTACAAAATGACCCCCACAATCTACAATCTTGGACAAAAGCCAACACATAATACAAACTGAGTATAAATATAACAGCAGATCATAATAGATATCAAACAGCATAAGGAATTGGTGATACTGCATGACCGTGTTTTTGCTTCGGGGTTGTTTTTTTTTTTTTTTTCGTTTTTTATTTCTTATAATTTGTGACGGACTGACCACTTCTGCCTCATAAACGATTGATATTCCAATGTTCGAATTATTTGCAGCTTTAAAGCTGAAAAATAGTCGGGGGTGGGGGTGTAATTTCTTATCCACTTTGGTGTGAAACCAAGTTTTAGCAAATAATAACAGCTGCATATTGCAAGAGAATGCTCTACATCAAATGTAATCAGTTAAAATGCCATCTTTTTAAACGAACTTTTCTTCCCGAGAGTTAGCTGATAGCGCACGAACCAATTTCTGGTGCAAGACTAGCTGATTTTCTTTAATTCGGATGGAGAACAAAGCATGTTAGATGCTAGTTTCCAAGATTTATTGTGGCTTATGACTGTCATAGCAGTGTTTTGATGGATTTTGTTCTCATTAACTAACCAAAGAAATAGTTTTCCTCTATGCTCAATCACGTCATATATTGGATGTCTCTGTTCAAATTAAAGACGGTGTTTTCGCAAGCGACCATTGGCTGGCTCTGTGTGTGTGTGTGTGTGTGTGTGTGTGTGTGGGTGGGTGGGTGTGTGTGTGTGTGTGTGTGTAATAAGCGTCAGTTTTTTATCTTCACCTCTTTTTCTCTACCATCTCTTACCTAAAGTCATCGGTTTCTAGTTGTTGTCTTTAGGTACTACAAGCAGGAACTAAGAAAGTCACAAACAATCGTAATCATTCTCTTCTGAATCCTAAGAAAATAAGCTTCACTTGAAATCAGAAACATATACCAGCATGACTAAATATCGCATTTTAAAAACATGAAAATGTTGTACTTAATTTAATTCTACGAGCCAAAATTTAATTTTGGTCAGAAATTAGAATCAACTTCTAACTGATGCTTGTGACATTTAACATTTTATCATCATGATCACTCAGATTGATCCACATACCATGCACTTTGTTTGGGACAGACGGGGATTTAGATTTAACTCTGTTTTAAGAAGCTTTGCAAAGTCTAATTGATTTTCAGCAGTTAAAACAATATTTCATAAAAGATTAATTGTCTATATAAACAGATTGCAAAAGATCTAGACTACTATGACTCCTGCTGGAGAGGCATGTCAGACTGACCAACTCTTGCTGTCTGTAGAGCGGTTTCTTGGCGCAAGGCCCAGTACATGTCACACTTCGCTCATTTGAAACGGTTTTAGTCGGGATTACATCATATAACGTAACAGGTCTAAGCTTTAGTCTGGATAACATAATATAACAGGTCTAAACTTTAGTTTGGCTTAAGACAGGATTGACGGCATATTGTGGATATTGCTTTCTAAACGACCATAACGAATTCTGAGTAATAAAAAACTCATGTCTCGATCAGCTGATCCTGATTGAAGTAGTCTGTTAGACATAAAATATTTGGAGCGATGTGTTTATTTACCTTTCGATATAACTGGTACACAAAAGAATGACACCAAAATATGTAAGGTCTATTGCTCTTTGTACTGATGTCAAGTCGTCAAATTCAATGGTGCTAGTAACTAGAATAAAGAAAAACTAATCCAGTCATGGTTTTCATATTTATTTTGATGGGTATAAACGACATATGGAACATTAACGTTTAGAAATATCCGGTGTTTATGTCACAATGTTAGCTTGCTGACATGCTCTCCAGCATGACACGATTTGATTAGATATCATGTACGAATAGGACCATGACACGATTTGATTAGATATCATGTACGAATAGGACCATGACACGATTTGATTAGATACAATGTAACTGATTTTTCTCACAGAAATATCATCATGTGAGAGTCAAGCCAATGAACATGCTTCGTTATCATTCACATGTGTGAAACAGTATGTTGATAACATTGCATGTTTACTGATATCTTATTAAAACATTTCATACTTTTCAGCAGTTGAAGTCATTACGGGTTCAGGAATGTCGTATAAGCCCAATTCGCCCTCTGCAGACGCAGTAGCCGCGGTGGAGCAGTGGTTAGCACGCAGGACTCGCAACTAAAAGGGTGTGGGTTAAATCCTAATATCTGATAAAATCTGGTCAACTTTAGTACTATGTCCTTCAACAAAGCACTTTAATTACATCGGCACTAAATAAAATAATTGTGTTATTGCGCTGTAAAATATCAAATCAAACCAGTCGATCAATTAACTACCAACGTTTGACATTAGGTTCCACAACGAATTGCTTTTCAGTGATTCATTGATGACTTCCATTACTTACTTGCGCTATATGACAAATTTCAAAACTATATATATATATATATATATATATATATATATATATATATATATATATATATATATATATATATATATATAGGGATTTTTAACGTAGTGTTGTCTAGCACTGGGGCATCATGACGCAAACATGTAGCATCATGTCCCACTCAGTCACATTATCCTGACACCAGGCCGTCAGGTCCTAACACTAACCTCTTAATGCTGAGCGCCAAGCGAGACAGCTGTTAGTACCAATTTTATAATTCTTTGGTATGACTCGGCCGGGGTTCGAACCCGCGACCTGCGGCATCCGAAGCGGACGCTCTGACCACTAGACCACCGGAGCGGTCAGATAGATAGATAGATAGATAGATAGATAGATAGATAGATAGATAGATAGATAGATAGATAGATCATCGTTGTTGTATTATTGTTTGACTGTTTGATTTCCTTGATATGTTCTCACATCCAAATGTTAACATTCTCATTCTCATTATTCATTTACGTCTAATTAAGGGGAAATATCCTTGAACAACTAATTTCCTTCCGATAATTGTAGCATAGGTTATATCATGTGATAGGTTTCAGTGAAGTCAAAACAGCTCCAGTGATCTGAACGACAAAGCAATTTATTCCGAGCATTGCGTTATTGACAGGAACCCGCCTTAATTTGACCGTTGCAGAAATATATTATTATTGGTGTTATAGAATATTTTGAGTGTCAAGAAGGCCGGTGGACACAACAAAGTATTATATTTTGATACTGGAAAAAGAACGTGTTCACCGGTTGAACAGTACAAATGTATGATTTTATGTATAAAAAAAAAAAACTTTTGTGTTTTTTTCGAAAGCGTTATAATTTGACAAAGCTATTGTGCATTTCTCTATTTATCCATTTCGGATCTTTGGTGGTTTACTACATATATA
>JAECUM010063208.1:0-26514 GCA_016617855.1 Megalonaias nervosa
GAATGAACATACACTAAAACGCCTATAAAAAAAATGCATAGTCATCTTTAAGTGTTTGCCTTATCCTTGACACTGAGCACGTAAAAATTGCTTAATTACCAGTTCCATTACTTTCATCTCTTATCTTGGATCTTCTCAAATGTTCATAGGTTATATTTTACACCTCTAATTTGCCTACTAGAAATCGGATATGGAGTGAAATACAGTGATATATCAAGCAAATCGACTTAGTCAGAATCATCGTCGTCTTCTTCAAATGTTGGATGTAGGAGGAGTTAAAGCAAGTTGTGCGTCTGCAGTGTCCACAGGCTGTTGAACGTTCTAAACTGACTTATTTTAGACACATCTCAAGGTACTGCAATTCAGTGTGTACACGCTGACCGGGTGTTACTTTTGTTTTGTCTCTTCTTGCCTCACCGATCTTTTATATGCTAGCACGACGACTTTCACATAAAGCTGCATTGGACTTTTCAATTCCTAGTTGTTCGATTACAGAATACACACTTCTCCATTTTAACTTCGTCGATTTTTTACTTTCTATTTTCCCGAAAGGAAATAACAAAGTGATTACTGAATACAGATTATTATGAAATCCATAAAAAAATAACAATTGAAACAAGAGTGAAAGACAAGAAAGTAATTATTAGAAACAGTGTTATAGCGTTTTACGATAAAAGTTAAACACAAAAGTTCTCATAACTGTGGCAATTGGAAGCTATGAGCAAAATATAAACTGCAATGGAAAGGTAATGAATGCCTTTAAATGTACCGCCAATGTTTCATGTACCTTTAATATGACAATAATTAAAGTATGACTAATTAATTAATGTTCCCACCATTGGAAGTTGGGGGAAATTTCATATGTGTATCCATACAACATTCCAACATAAATGCAACTGGTTTTATTTCTGTTGAAATTTGCCCTGGGACAAGGCACTGTTTTAGCTGGACTATTTGTTTTTCCCTTGAATCTGTACAACATAGTAATAAATGGGTTCCCTCAGCTCCAAAGGTAAGCTGCGAATCACTTCCTCTTCTAAACTGACCATAGGAGTAATAACCTGGACCGTGCAAAAGAAGGTAGTAACTGCCCGTAAACCGTCTGGCATGCGCAAAATAAGCTTATCTTTAAGGTCCCTTTAGTGGAGTTACCAAAACTGAAACACGCTACTTGTTCTCTTTCATTCATGTAGACAAATCATGCTCTAACTAAAACTCTGGTGGAGGGCCTTTCCATATATTTTGGCTATCTCTCTTTTCACGTGTGGAATCGAATGATTTTTTCACAATTGCCAGACATAGCAAAGGAAAACGAATATTCGTCTTTTACTGGTTTCAGTAGTTGTTTGTGGATGGCAATTTTTTCTTTTGGAACACTGAAGGCATCGCTTTCGATAGCGGAAAGAGAACGTGCTATTTAGTTCTGGTTGCAGGGCAAAGTATGCCTCTCGTCAGAGGGAACAGTATCACATTCGTATTATTGAAATTTATGGTAGTATAAGGCATACTTTGTCTTACTGAAATTCATCCTTTCCGCTCATAATTTCCTATCTTGTTAGAACGTCTTCCTTTTTATACTGGAGGACGGTATTCTTACGGTACCGTTTTGCGACTGAGATATCGTACCAGTTTCTTGTACACGATCTGATTTGCTTTTTCAAGGGTTGACTTACGACTTGGTCATCAGACAGACATACAGCCTTGTGGATTTCATTTGTTTGACTTAAAACTCGTGATATTCTTTAAATATGACCATGTAAGTGTAAGCGGTAATTCAAAAGTTTCTGGAAGTCACTTTGTGGGTGCATTCAATGCAAAAATACTCTTCAGTGGATACCTGATGAATTTTTTTCCTTCCAGGATCTTGACTCTTTCATTCTGGGAGAGGAGGCGGTGGCGGATGGTGTTGGATATGGAATACTTATTTTGTTTTCAAAATGGCAAGGTTGAACTTAACCCCAAACGTCTTTAAATGCACTGTTTCAAAGAGAAAGTGATCCTTTTCATTTACGCCTTGTTTATGGTTTCTCCTAGCAATGGTGTGTTCTTTTCATGGCGGCAGATGATTAAGTGTGATTTGACTAAGGTTACATCTCCCTCAATGTAAATATATGTTGGGAGGGTGATGCAACCCCATATGTAACAGAATAATATTATCCTGTTCCAAATTCAAAATGTGAAGATGATGTGCAACCCAGCATTAAAGTTCTATACTGAGAATCACAGAGAATGATTGGAAAAAGAACATCGTCGAACAAGATCATTGGACACTCGAGTCTATTCCTCTCTAGATAACTCAATATTCCTGTTATGTCTGTCTAGAGAAGGTACCATGGGCTGTATAATGTCCACAACGTCAAATAAAGGAACCGCTAAGAAAGGGAAAGTCAGGTTCAAAGAAAAACGCGCGCGCGTGTGTGTGTGTGTTTCTGTGTGTGCGTGTGATATCTGGATTTTTAACGTAACTTTAAACAATTTTCAGTTATATCGCTGCGATGCCTGCAGTGTGGCCGTTTATAGTAATGTCTAGCACTGCGTCATCATGCACGATGTCCAACCCAGTCACATTATCCTGACACCGGGCCGACTAACCTCTTAATGCTGAGCGCCTAGCGAGGCAGCTGTTAATACCATTTTCATAAGTCTTTGGTATGACTCGGCCGGGGTTCGAACCCGCGACCTCCCCCCACCCAAAAGAAAAAAGTAAAGATATCTCTTATCAGGACATTGTTCTTCAATGTATCCAGAACATCCCAAAAAAGGCGAAGATAATTATATTCAAAAGAAAAAGGAGGTGATTCAACGGCAGAACAAACAAAAGAATCCACTCCCTTTAAGAGATTTAAAAGGATGATAATGCGAAGACTTCAGAAGAAGACGGCAAGAAATTTAAAACAATACATTCTTAAACAGAAGAAGAAACACTGACTTTTGCGATTTTGTTTAAATAAAAAAAAAAAAAAACAGCAGTAGACACATTGAATTAAAGGCAAGTAGAATATCTAAACAATAGTCTGGGTATCCACTATTTAGAATTACGTCTACTGTTTGGTAGACAATGCTTTCCAAAGATCACACAGGGAAAGAGCTTGCGTTTACACTGTATCACCGCGTGTCAAAATGACTTTAGGGCATGAAAAATCCAAGCGTAAATTTGGGCTGTAGTGCATAAATTCCTTTTGCTATGAGCTTCCGTTGGCTTGTCAGATCACATGAATGATATTCTTATGATTAAAATATGGACCTTTCTTACCTCTCTGGTGAACTCAACCTTTTACGAATTTTTATATTCGGCAGGTTGATTTGGCAATTTGTTCCGTAGAATTGTCCCTTCCATCCTATACTTTTTTAGGTTAAACATTGCATCCAGGTTCTCCACTCCATTCATTCGAAAATTCAATAAAGGATATATTGTTATCACGCTCAAAACTTCAAACTTCAGCACCAAAATTATAAATCCACCGGGTATTGGCGAACCAATTCAAATAGGCATATTTTTGGAAGCCTGTAAACAGTAATCATTGTTTATAACAAAACAGCAGTCGCCATTTACAACTAAACGGTAATCACTGTTTACAGCAAAACATTTGTTGTAAATTTATGCTCTATTGGCCAAAATAAAAACTGAGAAAATAATTCACCATCATTTTTTCCAGTATTATTTCCTGACGAGAAATATATCATGTGTGTCAGTATGGGATAGGGAAATCTCTCTCTCTCTCTCTCTCTCTCTCTCTCTCTCTCTCTCTCTCTCTCTCTCTCTCTCTCTCTCTACCTCTCTCTCTCTATGATAATCAGGTATACAGACCAAATACGCGCCAGCCTTTTATTAGCATGGATACTACCGACGAAAGAGACACGAGATAACTGCATAAAGACGTACTGATTTGTCCGATTTCCAAAAAATGTAAGGAAGCTACTGGAAGCTATTTTCGCTCAAATTTGTTGAACTGATGATTACACTTCGCCGTAAATATATGGTTTCCAAGAAAAACTAGTACATTATTTCCAAAAACAGGAGTGTTCTCCTTTAGTCAAGTTTCATATCGAAAGGCCAGTGATTCCCAAATATGTAGCAATTATTTAAAAAGAGATGGAACTTGATTTGTGTTAAGTGTTTGTTTTGCATATGTAAGTTGGGAAACCGTTTTGAATTTGTGCCGTTATCAATTTATATATATAGCTCTTTTGCTATTTGTTTCTTTTCCAACAACGTTAGCTAGACAAAAATTCGCCTGGTAATGTGAACATTACAAAAAGTGGTATGGGATACTTCTAATATATTTTCAAAGTAACGTATCTGTCGGTAATGTATCTGTCTGATACGAATTGTCCCTTGGTGCTTTTATTTGGACGTCAGTCTTTGTACATGTGAATCAAATGTAATAAGTGTAAGGTTCTTCTAGCTTTAGTATTGGTTAAAATCAACTACAACATCATATCCGTTTTAAGTCTTACGTAACAAAGAGGATTATTGCCGAATAAATTCCTGAATTTATGAAGTATACAAGATTTGGTTACATACTTTATGTGTCATTTTGAGGGGAAAATGAGCTTCCATATCACCTTCGATAATTATATATTCACCGTCCTGTACATATAGAAAAATGTCCTCTAAAGGTGGTAAGGAATCTGTTTGAATCACTTCTTGCACTATATGACATACGTAAAGAGTGAAAATGAGATATCTTAATTACTTTAAGAGTCAAACTGTGGTATATTTGAAGTAGGTAAAGAGTCAAACTGTGCTATATTTGAATTACGTAAGGAGTCACACTGTGGTATATTTGAATTACGTAAAGAGTCAAACTGTGGTATATTTTCATTACGTAAAGAGTCAAACTGTGTTATATTTCAATTACGAAAGGAGTCAAACTGTGGTGTATTTTAATGTAATAACTTGTGCATAACAATTAGAGTTTGTGAATTCTGAATCGGTAAGTTGAATATTATTGCAGTTCTAGATTACATCAAGATAATAAAGGCTTCCAACAGGCAGAAACAATGAAATTCGTTTAAAAAAATCTCGCTTACCCTGTTTTTATTTAATCGTCATACAAAGCAATCAAATATTATTTCTTATTTTAAATTGAAATCTGGTTTTACTAAAGTCAAAATGTTTTCTATAAGCAAATTTTATTTTACCTCTGGATCCATTCTGACACTAAATGTTTCAAAATAGTGTCAGTTATGGAAAATGTGCATGTCATCAAATTCTATGGCAGCACAGACTGGAGCGAGCATTGTACTGAAAAGTTTTTGTTGTTGAGATTATCAAAATGATCAAGATTATCTGTACAGAGATAATCCTCTTTAATCTGTTTTGGATTAATGGTTTTCTCGTACCTCCGTGTGTTTAAGAGTTCTGTCTGGAATTTTCTCATCGAAGCCGCAATTTCTATTCATACACGGAAACAAACATTGAAAAAATGATCACAGCTATTTTCAAGGAATTCAAAATTTCAGAATTTAAAAATAAGAGAAGGATATGTACTCTAACATAAACAAACAAAAATATGTTCCTTTTATAAATACCTACAATTGGAGTTTGAAAAACAGTTTAAGTCTGTAAAAGCACTGGAAGGTATAGGATATCAGTTTTACCTCATTCGCAGCTTCGAGGTCAATTCTACCTCAAATGTATGCCAATTCGTAAAATTCAGTCCACCTCGACTATATACGAAACAAGCATTAATCGAGAAGTTGCGAATGCATGGAAATATTTTTTCATTCAGAACTGACTGCGGTTTCGTATGATTGTGAAGATATGTATGCACTTTCTGTAAATTACTGTTCCGACATTCATCCAGGGCGTATTTTTATGTCGCAGAAAAGGCTGCGTTGGTCCGAACGCAGTTAACCCATTGTATGGTATATAAGCCAGTTATACAATCTACTTTCATCACAAATGTTAAGGAACAACCTTCAACACAAGGTCTTAAAAATAAAGTTCATGGACCCTGGAACAAGGCTTGTTTCTTAATCCATCAGAAACTTCGATCATGATGGGATATTATACTGTGTTAATTATTGTAACAGTTGAAGTCACCCTCTTCGTTCGTGAATTAAAATCCAGTTTGTAAAAAAAATCGACAACGATGTCAGTGATGCCGGAAAGTATTTTAATATAAACAATTACCACGTACCTTTGCCGAACCTTTACGGGCGTCACCAAGCATCACTTAGGATTCAGACCAAGGAATACAAGAAGTCATGGCTGAATACGGTTCATCAATTTCCATTAAAGCATGGTTCATAAAGGAGACGAAATGGTGTTGCCAAGAGAACCTATGCCACCTGGAGCAAATACAATTCCAATTGCATTGATTTTTCAATTTGCGTTTGCCTGTGTATGTGTTTAGCTTTCTACAGAATCATTCTCGTACAAATGCTATCAAGCGATTTGATATGGTATGCAACAGGAAATGGTTAGGCTTTTCCGATGGTACGAACAAAGAAAACTATTTGACCTTTCAGATGGTATACAAGAGGGAAAGGATTACACTTTTCATGTCCGATGCCATCTTTAAATCATTCAACGACAACGCAATAATTAAAGTGGAAGACTTTATGCAGAACGTAATATTTCCTCTTTATTTTCTTTGTTTCAGTCACTTGAGCTCAACACACAAGTTCATGAACTTTATCAGCATGATATGTGGGTGGTCTTTGCAAATCTCTGTCCACTACAATGACCCTGTACAATTAATTACAAAGCGAATGCTCCATCTCGTCCAGTGAAATAGGTTGACTGGCTTTCCTTTTGATCAACTAACCGATAGGTCGATGCACTTTTCCTACAAAAGTGTAAAGATAAACTTGAAAGTCAACAACCGGTCTTTCACGAGTGTGCCACGGAAGGACCGTAACTTAGTCCCTAACTACTGCCGGTCCAGTAGATGTTTTGAATGAATATTACTAAACACCTGACAAAATTATGTTTTTCGGTGAAGCCTTGATGTCATTTAATCTAGTTCGGTAAAATTGTGACTGGTACGAACAAAGTTTAAAACGAAGTACAAAACAATGCTATTCCTATCAATACGATATCAATGTTCATTCGATAGTAATCAATAATTGTAGAAAACGTAACACATACTGGCCTTCCTATGCCACTTCACCAGGTAAACGTCATTTTCTCTCCAGGCTTGCATGGACCTTCATTTGCTGTTTAAAAACATTCACTAGTTTGTTAAGCAAAGAGATCTCTGTTTTAAGTTGAGCACAGGGACACTCTGCTACCACACGAGTGAATGATAATGATCGACCGGTAGACGAGAAAAGAGCTGAAATAAGCAAAAGAAATATTTTTGGGCACATAGGTTTCGTATGTTTCAGAGGAATACAACAAATGGCGCCAGGGGAAAAAAGTGACAACATAACAGTAAAATAAGAAAAAACTGGGATTTCGACATACCAAGATAAAATAAATAAAAATGCGTATTTAAGAGCGGCGTATCAATCGCCTAAGCAACCCCAGCAACATAGGGAGTGGGCGGGGAACCGGCCCAGTATGTGTGTGTGTTGGGGGGGGGGGAGGAACAAACTTCCCATTAAGTCACTTTTTTAAATTTAGTGTTAATTATGTTTTGTTGGGGTGGGGGCCGACAATAGGATTTCTTGGTACGACGCTGTTATTACCATACTGAATTTCGTAATGATGATGATGATTTGAGCTGATTACATACTTATTGCATTTTATATAACTGTTAATGTACGACTCCAGCCTGTAAAACATGTTCACTTTTACAACCAAATCTAAATTAGAAAATGTGCACCAGTTACGAATGTCTTTCTTTATAAAGCACCTCAAGCTCAACGGTGTTTGCTGGCTGTTTTAATTCGAATACATACTGTATTCAAAAGCACAGGTAAAATTGTACAGCTAACAATTTAAAAAAATAAAACTCGTCAGCATTAAACCGCGTCAGTGTATTCTAATAAATTTATTAAGCTTTACCAGACGTTTTTACATTGAATAAATAGTTAACGCGTGTGTGAATAAATCAAAAGCAGTAATTAGACCTGAATAAATAATTGTATTTTTTTATCATTGATTTAGGACACATCCAATTGCCGGGACTATAATCGCTCATGCCATTGTTCGTAAGCTTTGAGTTGAGACTAAAATTATTTGACGTGTAATTATTTTATTGTTTTATTTCTTGAACAGTAAAGTCTAATTTGGCATATGAAAATGGCAATGAAACAAAATCGACGTCATGAGGCTCCGTTCGGTTTAGTAACGCTTTGAGACCCGGAGAGCCGGACTGGAGTCATTAATTTCATTTGTACCTTTGATTGTAGACCTTCTTTTGTAATTGTAAAATAACGTCTCACTTGTCATCACATAACAATAAGGGTCGCAAACACAGCAGAGCATAAACACGTTTCTTTTCAAGCTCGCATAAAAGAAGGACTTAACTCTAGAAAGCTATCTAGACCAATGTAGCATTATTGGACAGTCAAAGTTGAAAACTTCTAATCTTGTCTTTTTTCTTCATGAAGTTAGTACGCACATTTCGGAACCAGGGATAGGGAATGCATTATCTTTCTCCATCGGTTGATTTTAATTTGCAGGTCAAGGCCATGTAATAGATGTGCCATCAGAAGCACGTGATGCGACGAACATGAAATGTGGTGTACAATTGGGAACATTCCATGAGCTACAAACAGAGAGGCGGACAGGGAATTATATATATATAAGAGCGAGAACAGTAACGTCCAATATACTTTATACGATAATTTTATTGTTTAGTCTCATTTTAATAGTTTTTTTGTGCTCTTCTGTATTTAATCCGAATCGATTTTTGTTGATAGGGAAAATTTTGAACTATTTCCAATGCTAAAATTGTGTCCCATTCAGACATAACTTAAGGTTCTTCACCCCTACCACCCCCGACTATACGTGTTATCAATTAATGGTCCTAACCTATGGGACTAAGTTATAATTACAAACCTTTGCATGTTTCACCGAATCATAATACATAATGGTAGACTATTTGTTTTTTCTTCTAACTACACATCGATCACTCTTGAAAGAAGATTCAAGTCCTTATGACTAGTATCATCAATCACTCTTGAGATAAGGTACAAGTCCTTTGGACTAGTCTCATATTGGTAATCTAGTTAAACATGTGTATTTTAACCTTTGCATGACAAATCTACTTAGTGTGTAGATAGTACCGATATACAACAGTACTTGGGGGTGACATTGTCCATTTTGAGATTTGTATTCATGTGGTGAATGGCCCGCATAATAAGAAATCACAAACCTATATCATAGGGCAAGAATTCTATTGGACATTTGACTTCCAGTCATGTGACTTTAAACAAAAGTGTTCGGCTAGGCTGAAATTTTTCCTATTCTTTCATGTGTTTCTCCTACAATTTAATTATGCCCACTATTTGTATATAATCCAACGTTACAATAAGTTTTATATTTCTTACATTTACTAATATATACTTTATTGAGAAGATAGAAGAAACTTTCAAGGAGAAATCAAGGAGAAATCAGGAGAATTTTTTTAAACTACCGGACAGAAATATTTCTGAGTTACCACGTGTTTTCTCCGTTACTCGGACATATTTATCTTTTTGTGTTTGTGGTATGAGAAAATGGTATCCCAACTTTATGATCCAGCTCTTACGTAAGTATATGACAATATAATTAAGAGTTTTAATTTTATAACACAGTTTGTTCTTATGTAAATTTTAATATCTAATGCAATAAAGAAATGGCATAATTAATAATTTAGTTAAGATTTATAAATTACTTCTCGGTCGCGTGATTATCAATTTGTCTTCATTATCAATTTATCTTCATTATCAATTTATCTTCATTATTTCAATGCACTGTGATCGAGAAAACATTGCTCTTTTATTTTTATATTCAAACAAAATTATTTTGATTTTGTATTCATGTATCTTATGTGATATGTTTATTTACAAATGTTAGAGGCCTTTCCGGTAGTATTGTTTCGTAAAGAAAATGAAACTTCAACCGTGACGTACAGTTTCGTAGTATACCCTCCACAACATGATGTTGCACATGTCCCAAGTGATTTCCGACGTGTTTATACTTCGCTTACGATCTTCTTCGGGACTTTTAAACACCAGAACATTTAGGATATCGTCCAGTAAATGATGTCTAAATTTGAAGAAAGATAAAGCACGGGTATAAATTAAGGTGTCACATACTTGCGAAATATTTGTCCATACTTTTTCGTTTGTTGAAATTTTTTTTTATTTAAAAAGCGTCAAAGACTTCATTGACGCACAATCTAATAATAATGATACATACTGGTAATAACACCAAAGCAGCGTCAATAGAAGTTGTTGTTGTTATAGGGTTTAACGCCATTTTCAGCACAAAATAGGCTATACATGGCGGCCAGTTTAAATGGTGGAGGAAGAACCCGGGAAAACCCCGGAAAAACCACCGACCGACGAGAAGCTATCGGCAAGCTTTCTCACATACCCACATTGGCCGAGCCCGAGACTCGAACCCACGCAGACAGGGGAGAGATAGCAGTTATCCAGTAGTAGTAGTAGCAGTAGTAGTAGTAGTTGTAGCATTAGTAGCAGCAGCAAGCAATAGGCAACTTTCTTGTTCATACATTTCTGATAAAGTCACAAGGTTCTTGTTGTTTTGTTTTCTTGCAGTTTGTTTTTTTTCGCGATGGATGGGGGTGGGGGTGTCATCTGCTACATAGTGTGTGTCCCAAAGAATTGTCTCAGCAAGCTTTGCAAGAATATGGTAGCATTTTCTGTATAATCGATTCGAGCCAGTCCCCACCCAACCCCCTCCGCGGCGAACAAATAATTATACAGAATGTAGTGTAATGATTGTCTATCTGATATAAACCTGCATTCCCTTTGCAAACATCCGCATCTGATCCAAAACACGTTTTACGGGTGTGATAAACCTGCATTCCCTTTGCAAACATCCGCATCTGACCCAAAACACGTTCTACAGGTGTAATAAACCTGCAGTCCCTTTGTAAACATCTTACATCTGACCGAAAACACGTTCCATAAACACATAACAATGATAAAGTGTTTTTTTCAATCATTCTTGACACAGATTCATGGGTTCCGTAGAAACTGAGTGAAAAATAATCTTCATATTGTTATGTTTTTCTCACTTCTGTTTCTCCAGTGTTTTGATCTCATTCACCACTGTTTCTCCAATGTTTATCTCTCACTCAGTGATGTTCCTCCAGAGTTTCTTCTCACACATTGCTGTGCCTCCTCACAGCTGTTTCTACATTGTTTATTTTTCAATCACCGCAGTTTCTCCAGCGTTTTTCTCCCACTCACTGTTTTCCTCCATTGTTTAGCTCACACTCACTGATATTTTTCTAGTATTTTACTCACACTCACTGCTGTTTCTCCGGTGTTTGACTCTCACTCACTGATGTTATATCCAGAGTATTTTGTCACTCACTGCTATTTCCCAGTGTTACTCATTGCTGTTTCTCTAGTGTATTCTTTTCATCATTGATGAGTCTCCAGTGTTATTTCTATCACTTCTTTTTCTGGTGTTTTCTTCTCACTAACTGCTGTTTCTCCCGTGATTTTTCTCTCATTCAAACTGCTGTTTATCCAGTGTTTTTGTCTCATTCAAGCTATTTCTCCAATATTTGTCTCTCATTCACTTTTGTTTCTCTCGCTCACTGCTATTTCTCCAGTGTTGTCTCTCACTCAACTGCTATTTCTCCAATGTTTTTCTTTCATCACTGCTGACCCTCCAGTCATTAACTCTCACTCACTGTAGTATCTCTAATGTGCGTCTCTCACTTCTATTTCTAGTGTTTTTTTCTCACTCACTGCTGTTTCTCGCGTATTCCTCTCTCCGGTGTTTTCCCTCACTCAGACTCATGTATCCTCGGTGTTTTCCCTCAATCACATTCACGTATCTTTAGTGTTTTTCTTTCACTCAAACTGCTGTTTTTCCAGTGCATTCTCTCATTCAACTGCTGTTTCTCCAATTTTTGTCTGTCACTCACTATTCTTTCTCCAGAGGGTTTCTCTCACTCACTGCTATTTCTCCAGTGTTTTTCTCTCATCCAGTTATTTCTCCCGTGTTTTTATCTCATTGCTACTGACCCTCTAGTCTTTAACTCTCACTCACTGTTGCCTCTGCAGTGTTTTACTCTCACTCATTGCTTTTACTCCGGTGTTTTTCTCTCACTCACTGTTATTTTTCCTTCGTTTTTCTCTCACTCACCGCAGTTTCCCAAGTCTTTTTTTCTCATCACTGTTTATTTTCCAGTGTTTTCTTTTCTCGCTCGCTGCTTCTTCTCCAGTGTTTTACCCTCACTCACGGCTGTTTTTCTAATGTTTATCTCTCACTCACTGCTATTTCAAGTGTTTCTCTTCTGTTTCACCTGTATCTGTTTCTCACTCATCACAGTTCCTCCAGTGTTTTTCTGTCACTGCTGTCTCTCCAACGTTTTACTCTTACTCATCACTATTTCTCCAATGTTTGTCTCTCACTCATTGTAATTTTTCAAGTGCTCACTCATTGTAATTTCTCAAGTGTTTTTTTATATCATACACCGCTGATTCTACAGTGTTTTACTCTCATCACTCTCCGGTGTTTTTCTATTACTCACGTCTCTTTCTTCAGCATTCTTTCTCTTCCTCATTGCCATTTGTTCAGTGTTTTCCTCTCATCACTCTCCGGTGGGCTTTTTTCTTTCACTTACTGCTGTTTCTCCGGTGTCTGTCTCTCGCTCATTGCTGTTTATCCTGTGTTTTTCTCTCGCTCACTGCTTTTCTCGTGTTTTTCTCTCACTCACTGCTGTTTCTCCAGTGTTTTCTCACTGACTTCATGCTATTTCTCCTGTATTTGTCTCTCTGACTATTGTTTTCCCTGTGTTTGTTTTTCTCACAACACTTCTGATTCTCCAGTTTTACTCTCAATCACTGTTATTTCTCCAGTGTTTTTCTCTCATCACTGTCCGATTCTCCCGTGTTGTACTCTTACTGACTGCTTTTTCGTCAGTATTTTTCCTCACAAACTGCTATTTCTGCAGTGTTTTTCTTTCACTCACCGCTGTTTCTCAAGTGTTTTAGTTTCATTACTGCTGATTCTCCAGTGTTTCTATCACTCTTGTTTCTCATGTGTTCTATATCTCACTCACTGCTTTTTGTCCAGTGGTTTTCGCTCATTACTGCGGATTCTCCATCTGCTTCGATGTAAAGGATGATATTCTCGACGTGTTCCATTTCTAAATAAGCTGTTTGGAAACGAAGATGGTAAAGTTTTGGTCCAGATGACCGGTTTCACGTAAATTATACACATGGACCTCCGACGTGCCTCTCCTTAATGCAATACATTTGTTTCCAATCTCGCATTATGTTCATTGTGATATATCTTTCTTCGCATTTATGGAAGATGCTTCGTAGTTTACCTTCTTCTGTGCCTGTTAGTTTAGGAAACCACAGGTGTTTAGAGAGTTTGAGTGACGAAAGCCCGTAACACTACCTGTTGCATCTGGCACTTCACCACTATCTGCCGATTTCTCGTTTCTCTAATATATATATATATATATATATATATATATATATATATATATATATATACTATATATATATATATATATATATATATATATATATGGGGGCGCTCACCAGTTATTATGTACTTTTGAGAGTGACGTATGTAAGGTGAAGTTGTTTGCATTTAAAACATGCACAGTGGAAAGAATGTTGGCATACCTTTATGCTACTTTGATGTAATGTGACTGACATTTCTTTGGATATTGTACTTTTGGAAATTTTAAATGATCTTAGCACACTGCCAACTAAAATGACTGCTCCCTTTGGCTCCAAAAATCAGCCTGAATTTGTCTAAAGTACACTATCTTTAGCAGCTATTAAAATAGGGAAAATGAATTTTGCCAGACTAGACAATACCAGCTTCTGAATGTGCAATGAATGAATTACCAAATATATAAAATGTAAAAAAAGTTATCGGCTCTTTTTTTTACAATTTACCTCTGAAGTTCAGGAAGTGAAAATGAGCAAGTGAAAGCTAGAACTTTTTTGAAAGGTGCACATCTGGAGTAAGGCCAAGATGTATACTCTATAACCCATATTACACCCATCAATCATATACCAAAATAAAGGGAATTAAAGGTTCTTTTAACAATACCTGAGATATACCAGGTCTTTTTTAAATAGCCAGTATAACTAGTGAGGAAACCCGGGGGAATTCTTTTTCTTTAAAATTCTAACCCTATGCAAAATACGAAACTGTAGAGCGCCACCATATATATATATATATATATATATATATATATATATATATATATATATATATATATATATATATATATATATATATATATATATGAAATCAACACGGCCGTTCTGTGATAGTTATGACACAAAGATTGTCACTATATAAGCACGGCCGGTCTATTTCGGCACATAACTTGTCATAATATAACAACGTCCGTTCTCTTTATAAAATTTGCATACCTCTTTGCCGACACTTAACAGAATAAGTACTCCACCAACATGTACATAAGCCCCTTTGAAACAACTGTCTTTGATAACGAAAGGGCAGAACGTAAAAATTATATCTTTCACGATAAAACATGTAGGTGGTAACCCAAGTTCTCTTTACTTCCAAGGAACTAAGAGCGTTCAGATGAATAGTCCCTATACGATATTGTAATTTTTATCGCAGTCGATGTGCATATATAACTACCTGATTTATTATTATTATTATTATTATTATTATTATAGTTCATATACGATATTGTAATTTTTATCAATGTCGATATGCATATGTGGCCATCTGATTTATTATTATTATTATTATTATTATTATTATTATTATTGTGTAATTTTTCTTACAGAAAGATTTTGTTCAACAGTTTTTATGTGTAAACCTATCCACCTATATAACTTGGTACAACCTCATGGAACAACTCGCATTATGTATCGATTAAAGAATGTCCCTTGTCCATTTAACAAATATAATATGTAGACTTCATGGTGTATACTGTCCGTTCTTGCTCGTTTTTCAAAAGCTAAATTATAACAAATGTAATACATGCCAATGCGGCTTTGTATTTTTCGTATTTGTATCCGCCTTTACATAAATCACATGGGATAAAATCTATTCTAAATGGTTCTCATCACAAATGAAAAATACCCCAGTACACACTGATTCCCTCTTTTCACACTGATAAAGCGTTGATAGCCTTATGCAGTCCGACCTTTGGAAGACCCGGTGCGTAACTGACGATAAGAAAGAGGCAGATATACTAAAGATAATGACACCTGAAACCTGCAATTCTTGATTGAAGACAAAATGTGTTTCTGCTCAATAAAGTCGATTGTTCCTTTTCTCCTTAACTTCTATGAAGAACGTAACCCAACTGTTTCCCATCAAATGGACGGTCCCCCAGATAATTCTTTTGAAAGATCTAGTATTTATTTGTTGTTCGACGCTGATAACTTTACTATCCATACAGGCTGGCCTTTCATGAGGCAATGGGTTGGAGAGAGTTAATTGCATGAAACCAATTAACATAACTGCTGCAGAAAAGACACAAAGAAATGGTTTTGTTGTGAAAAAATGTTAAAGGTCATTTCAATTTCATTCTGTCTCATTACTGCTAGTAACCTTCAAATGGAGCAGGTAGTTCAAAGTTTGGTATTCCAAAAAGGCAATATTGAGGCATATTGCTCTGTGTATATATATATATATATATATATATATATATATATATATATATATATATATATATATATATATATATATATATATATATACACACACACACACACACAGCACTGCATTATTCTCTCGCTTAATTCAGGTCCGTCGTTTTTCCTCGTTCCTATGTAGCGTACGCAAACTTCAACTGCGCGTGATACGTCATGATGCGTCATCGGAATATGACATACTTCATAGTGTATGTTTGTATCTGAAAGGATACAAAGCTGCATTAAAAGAACTGCAAAAAGGCATATGATGCGGAAAATATGCAAATCATTGCAGAATTAAAGTGGAATCTTGGAAAGTGTCATGCTTGTTTTCTCCTTTCTTCATATAAGCATTACTTATTCCTATCAAATTTTCATTTAAAATAATTATAAAAATCACATAAACTACCAGTGAGATAGTGAGATTGATCATGTGGAATGTAATAGCGAGGCCAAGGACAATTCCAAAGAAGGGAGGAAGAAATGAAGAAGGAATGAGACGATTAAGAGAAGTGAGCGACTTTAAATAGTCAGCGACACTGTACGTATGTATGTATGCATGCATGTTTGTATGTATGTATGTATGTATGTATGTATGTATGTATGTAACCGAGCATTTCTATTCATATTGCTGATACTTATGAAAGGCCGGTGTTCTTTTTCACCTATTATAATTAACTGAATACTTAACTGAACATGTTCTCAATTGAGAGCTAGTCGAGATTTCTAAACTGCTGATAGGTTAATCTGATTGCACGTCATAGCAAGAAATCTTCTGAGACAAAACTAACATTAGTTTAGGAAATATCAAGGTCAATTATTGAATTAATTTAGGAAATGTCAAGGTCAGTTATTGAATCTTAGGAGTCTCTGATTCATATTTGATATTGTGTTGCCAAAAAATCTGCAAATTAATGTTTGCATTTATGCAAAACGGAGTCCATTATCAATTTCATTGAGTCTATTATAAATATCACTGAGTAAATTATCAACGTCACTGAGTCCATTTTCAACTTCACCGAGTAAATTTTCGTCGTCACTGAGTTAATTATGAATGGCACTGATGAAACGGAGACACAATATATTAACCTTTTCTGAGACTATTTTTTATTGTAATATTTATATAGTGGCTTATTTATAAATCTCTTTTTCAAACGAAATAGTATTTTACGTCTAGATATGAATGTGCATAAATATATTTGAAGAAAATTGGCATTCTCAGGCTGTTACATATATTGGGGATATATGCTATTTTTCTGAATTACAGTGATGAAAATTAGATTCTATTTGTTCTACTTTATAAGACGTTATTAGTATCTATCGACCTATAAACCGAGATGTATAGACATAAAATGAACAACACGTTCAATACGTTATTGGTGCATCCTGTAATTCTCACACTTTGAGTTTTTCTTTTTAAACAACTTTTACTGAAATCAATGTAATTGCTTAAAACGTTTAGCAGTAAACAATATTTTAAGAAGGGATAAATAACATTTTCAGGTTTTTTTTTACAACCATTCTGTTAATAATGAAGGGGTCATATGAAATGATGGTGATTGGTTGTTTCGAGTTTAACGCCCATTTTTCAGCATATAATAGGCGGCTATACATGACAGCTGTTATAACTGGTGGAAGAAGAGCCCTAGAAAACCCCGGAAGAACGAACGAATCAGGAAGCTTCTCACATACCCACGTTGGCCGATCCAGAGACCCGAACTTACGCTGACAGAGGTGAGATGTCACTGATCTGTAAAGGCGAGCGCCTCAGACCACTTGGCCACCAACCCACCCACCCCTTTAAAATGAATATTTGCAATAATCATTATATTACGATTTTGAATGAATTAAATACACTATATAAACTTTAGTGTCTCTAAGTACTATTTACTGTATTTGTTTGTAACTGTAGTAAGCAGAATACAGAAATATAAAATGGATAGAGATCGACAGTATTTCGTGGATCTATCAAAGTTATTGCTATAATTTTAACTTTATTAGTTTGACGTTGACAAGGCAGTAATGTTAGGCACATGAGAGCAAACTAGTTATTATTATTATTATTATTATTATTATTATTATTTGCTATTGAAAACACTTTACATATTAAACCTATATATCTATATACCCATATACATACATACATACATACATACATACATACATACATATATATATATATATATATATATATATATATATATATATATATATATATATATATATATATATACACGTTACTTCAGATGTTGATATTTCAATATTTAAAGGATCGATATATAATTTGCACTTCAATAGAAAAACAAAGTTATCCAACATATTATCCAGAAGTTAAATCCAACTGAAGTGGTTATGTATTTTCACTTTTCGGTACCAAAATGTACCAGATATGCGCTTCTTACAACATTAATTTTCTAAGTGCTGGATTTTACACATTATTTTAAAGCCAGCAACAATTTTGAAAAATCTAACAAGATTACCATATCTCGTCATACTGAAAATATTTGACTTGACACGTGATACTTGTATGTGAACATAATTGTCGCCTGTTAGATTACAAAATGAACTGTCGATGTCTCTCTCTTTTCCAACCTATATGCTAGGGACATTTAACACTCTTCTTTCCAAACTATCTGCAAACGCATTGTAACAAATCTTTACAATTTTCCATGTTCGTGCTTTGTAAAGGAACGAAACCAAAAAATCAATTTAATTCACTAAAGTATATGATATTGTCAATGCATGTTTAAGCAATCGTGGTGTGGATGAGAAAATGTGTGGGCATTTTTTTATATTTAAATGAAATTTTCAAAATACATAAAAAATATAACACAATAGTCTTATACTAGGGGATGGTTCTTTATTTTTGAAAGAAACGGAATTATGTCCTTTTATTTTGTTTTTTTTATTTCGTTCATAAATATATCTGACAAAATTACAAATTGTTTCCTTATCTTGAGGCCGAAAATAGTTCTTTACATTGGAACATATTAAATAACTGATCTATCTAGTTTTAAAGCAGAATGCAAATTACTAATGGTTCTCGCCTTTCAAACCTATCTTCTAAAGACAATTTAATTATTCAGCCTAATTTTACTTGTTCGTAATTTTACCCTTAATGACGTCCGATCTTACTTTCAAGAGCTGTTATAGCGAGTTACGAACTGTTGCGTCAATTGTACTCTCTTGCATATCGGGTATCGTAGCTGTTCACCTGTGACAAAATCAACGAACGACAAGACAAGTGATATTGATCAGAATTTGGGTCTTCTCAACGATAATAGTATAGGAGAAAAGTGATATTCCTGTCGAACGCACCGGCGTCATTGTGTTCAGAATGCTTAAAACACAATTTACTGTTCATGGGCTTATCTAAGATTTCATCCTTTTGATTCGTTCTACTTAATCATTTCGAACTACGTAAAGTTCATTTCGTGTTTTTTGAAATACAAGTAGGATTGGGTTGCCTGTACGTTTTTGTTTTATTATCTAGTACATAATTCAATGGGAAACAATACTGAAGACTTCCAGAGCGTGTATTTTAATAAGGTTACAAAGCCAACAAACGTTGGAATATGCTGACAGGTCTGTCATGGTCAAATTTCTATTTTAACATTTTTATTTATCTTGGGGTGGGGGTACCATTTTTATTCAGGATTTTTTGCTCAACCAATAGTTAGCATCTCCACGCCTCGCTTGATTGCCAAGGATGAAATAGTATATTCCTTCGAGTATCATAATATGTGAATAGAAGAGAAAAAAAAACCAACACTTTTCAGCCTAGGAGTTATCCCGACGTCCCATACAAATTTAAATTTATCTTTGGGTTTAAAGATTTATTCCAATAAAAGGGCTATTAAGGAAAATTACCCTACTATTCATTGTTTACATCTTGGAAAAGAAGCTCCAAAAAGTGAATGAAAACAGGTGCAATATATGATCATATGCCCCATGTCGAATCACCAGTTACGTTGAAGACAACTTCTTATTTCTTTTTTATAAAACGTTAAACTAATGTTCAGATTTATTATTTCAGACGAAAGAAACAGAAAGAGTACGCTATTAAAAATATTAAAACTTCTCTATTGGATCCTTTCTTTCGTTTTAAATAGTACTTACTTAACGATCTAATGTAAACTACTAAATAATGGCGAAAGTTTGTAAAAGTTTAATCATTGTCATCAGCCCTCGTCCCTTGTAAAGCAAAACATAATATCACAAACAAATGGGTTTGTGTTTTGAGGACTACAAACAAACCTTTTAATATAAAAGTCTATAGATTAATATAGTGATCTGAACAGACAGCTGATTCCATGGGAAATATTTCAAGGGTGCTAGTATGGAACTATGCCTAAAGAGTGCGTACTCATATAGAACTATGCTTAAAGAGTGCGTACTCATATAGAACTATGCCTAAAGAGTGCGTACTCATATAGAACTATGCCTAAAGAATGCGTACTCACATAGAACTATGTTTAAAGAATAGGTAATCATGCCTCAAGAGTAAGTACACAGATGGAACTATGCCTAAAGAGTACGTACTCATATGGAACTATGCCTAAGGAATATGTGCTTAAATGGAACTATGCTTAAAAAGTACGTACTCATGCCTAAAGAGTGCGTACTCCTATGGAAATATGCCTAACAGAGTATATACTCATATGGAACTATGCCTAAAGAGTACGTACTCATGCCTAAAGAGTGCGTACTTATAGGTAAATATGTATAAAGAGTATGTACTCATACAGAACTATATTTAAGGAATCATGCCTCAAGAGTACGTACTCATATGGAACTATGCGTAAGGAGTACGTACTCATACGGAACTATGCGTAAGGAGTATGTACTCATATGGAACTATGCGTAAGGAGTATGTGCCCTACTTCACGCAAAACATTTTAACACATCTCTATAGTTGTCATTCCAGAAGAAAACTTTGTAGAATAGTGGAAAATAATGCAATAACATCTTTCAAAGCAAAAGACTGTCACTAAATAAACGGCGAAGAGTAAAACTGGATAGATAAAAAAAGAGAAACCAACATTATTTACGACAATATATTTAATATTGTCGGAATTAACACTTTCTTATTAAAACCAGTACTACCGACAATATAACCAGTACTACAAATATTACAACAATACTACTAATATTCTTTTTTTGGGCCATCTGAACTGAACATGGAGAAAAACGTAATATTTGTTCTGAATATTTAAATAGCATACAAAAGAAATTTAATTTGTAAACACCCCTGTTAGGTTTATCCATATTTGTTTTTAACTTTTATTTCAATTGTAATCATTGATAATTAACAAAGCCGCATAATGTCATTCATTACACCTATACACTTCAAATTACAAACACTGTACAATTTATACGAAATTTATGTACGTAATTCACCTTGCTACCAAATATACACTATGCATGTACTTCACCTTGCTACCAAATATATGTAAATACTTCAGCTTGCTTACCGCTCCGGTGGTCTAGTGGTTAGAGCGTCCGCCTCGGATGCGGGAGGTCGCGGGTACAAACCCTGGCCGAGTCGTACCAAAAACTTAAAAATGGTACTAACAGCTGCCTCGCTTGGCGCTCAGCATTAAAAGGTTAGTGTTAAGACTGGTCGGCCTGTGTCAGAGTAATGTTACTGGGTGGGACATGATGCAATATGTCTGCGGCATGACGCCCCAGCGCTATACATCACTGTAAACTGTCACACTGCAGACATCGTAGAGATATGACTGAAATATCGTTAAAGCTACGTTAAAAATCCAAATCATTATTATCAATAATATCACACACACACACACACACACACACACACACACACACACTTCAGCTTGCTACCAACAAGGTCGGAATGAAGGCGTAGTACAGGCCCAGCCCTAGGATGTGCGGGGACAAAGCATGCGGGGCCCAAGGCAGCAAAAGCGATGAGCGGGTCCCAAGCAGAAAATTGCATTGCGGAGTTGATTTCCGTCAGCAGCGCGGGGCCCAAGGCGGTTGTCTGCCTCATTCGCCTTGCCCAAGGGCCGGGCCTGGCGTAGTAAATGGAGCAGTGGCTTCGGCCCCCACCCCCAAAACGAATTTAAATGGTAACCAACAAATTATGACTGTGAGCACTTTCTGAATTGCTTAAGAGCCACCTGTTACCAAATTCGGCCTTTGCTACCAAACTTACGTATGTACTTCTCATTGCAACTAAACGTATATACGCACTTCGACTTGCTACAGAATCTACGTACGTGCCTGACCTTGCTAGCAAATCTATGTACTTTACCTTGCTACCAAATCTACGTACATACTTCACCTTGCTACGAAATCTACGTACATACTTCACCTTGCTACCAAATCTACGTACATACTTCATCTGCCATATCTACGCATGTGCCTGACCTCGCTAGCAAATTTGTAATGCTTTAAGCTTTACCCTAGGTTTTATGTTATTTATTAAGGACGTTTTAAACAAATTATTCCTTTTCAGTTTTGCACCAATTTACCTCATTTAATAACCAAGTTACATCATTTTGACAGAGGTCGTGTTTTGCTTATCGGGCATCTTATATAGTCACCACGCGGCTCTCTTCTGGCCTTTTTCATAAGTCCGTCGACATTTTAATCTTCTCTTCTTTACATTGTCTAGGTTTTCATTTCAGTTTTAGCAAGACAGTTTCTATTCAATGACGATTTATTGCGTTTCAACAATGGAAAATGACATCGTTGTATAACTTTCGTTTCTTTGTTGATAAACTAACCCCAGCACCCACCTCCATTCACACTAATGAAGCTAAATTAGTATGCAATAAGGATAGAGTTCGCTTAAATTTACTCCAAGCACCACTCCACGTCAATCGATACACATTGTGTGTTTGGGTATAATGTCAGATCTCCCTCTTCACACAATGCAAAAGGTCTGAATTAATTGCCTGCTGGAGGCATTGGTTCTTAAACGCATTTTAACCTAATCATGGTGATGTTACTCCATATGCGATTGAAAACATTACTTACAACCACGTGTAGAGTCATCCTGTATGCCAAAAAGACCCAGTCAAAAGTCGGATATGATAGCTGAGGAGATTCTCCAATGACTATTGTTACGTATATGTAATTAAATTGCTTGTGTGTTTTAAAATTCTTTTTATTTTATTTTTGTTTCATTACATTTTATTGTAATGATTATTTTCACGGGATTCGAAATTCCTTTTTAGTAATTCTGTTTATGTAAGACATACAAAACGTGTTACATTTCCAATATTTTTAGTTCACCTTGGTCCGCGGTAGTGTAAGCACTACGCGGACTACGCGGAAACGATTGGCTATTGCCCGGTCATTTCGTCTAGTCTGAATAAACAGTTTTATTTTTAAATTTATTTCAGAGTGAGAGTAGATAGGGGTTCTTGCTACGTGACAAATTGCATTTTTCTTATTGCGTTGTTTAAGTGTTAAGAGACCACATAAGCTATCTCGCGAGAACGGGATTATAATTTGGTTGGATTTATACCCCTTCCTGAGCGCTCGTCAGTCTGTTGTATTTCTGAAACCTTGAAGGCTGGATAGGTTTTTATTGTTGAAACCAGATTGTTTTTGAAGTTCATTTGTTTTTGGAATTTAATAATTTATTCTCTAGAAAACCAAACGAGTGTACTGTTTTATAAATTCTGGGAGAAAGAAATTCAGTGGAAATTTATTCTGGAATTATTCGGAAACACCAACTGTGATTAGGATTAAATTTTGGATTATATTCACAAACCGTAAGTCCTATTTTCCAACTTTTACATTGTTTTCTAGGGAAATAAATTATTTTGTTAAAATATACAAAGCTTGTTGACTTCTCTTTTCTCTTATTATTGCACGAGCCTACACGTAACACCATCACAATTGTTACGTATCGGCTCGTTCAAAGTAACACAAAGAGTGACTACAACAAGCTTTGTAAATTTTAACAAAAATATTTATTTCCCTAGAAAACACGGTGAAAAGATAAATATATGAAGCAAGACTAACGATTTACGAAAAAGATCCAAAAATATGTTCTAAATTTGTGAAAACACATACGTCCTGTGAATAAACAGTTCTAAATTGATACAGTCTGAATCTCAGTTCCGTTCCAAGATGGCGGATGATGACGTCAGACGAAGGCTAACAAAATGTCCAGAATTTTCACTGTAAAGCACAATTTGTATTGTTCTGTTCCGATTTAGAAGTAATTTCATCAACTGTCTTTGTCCAAAGCCAGTAGTGTTGTTCTCCAGGGAAAATAATTATTTAGAAAGTAGATAAAGTACAGCTACCACCACTAACAATACACATGTTGATTTACATACGTACGAACGAACAACTCTTTCCCGCACAGAAATACCTTTTCCTTAAGGTATTAGAAACTCTACAAGATGTTATGATGTGACTCTCAGCTATGACTGACTACGACTATGACTATGACTGAACTTTCTTACAAATAACTAAGCATATAAAAGAAACTAATACGTCGTTTCATGTACACACGCACGAAAGACACGTGTGATTTCGCAATTCATCTGGACATTACGAAAGCCTGAACAAGTATCAGCCAATCATTTGCATAGCTACTGCAGAATGTTTACTTGCGAAGAATTTACTATCATACAAAGCTCCTGCTTACATGAGTCACATTTACGTTTTAAATAAATACGATGTTTCTAACAAACTATTAGACCCATGCAAACATAATCATCATAATAATAATAACTACATTTAATGATGTTGTTGTTGTTGTTGTGGGGCTTAACGCCATTTTTCAGCAGACGATAAGCTATACATGGCGGCCAGTATTAATGGTGGAGGAAGAAACCGGGAAATCCGCGGAAAGAACCACCGACCCACGAGAAGCTACTGGCAAGCTTTCTCACATATCCACATTCGCCGACATTTAATGATGTAAAAATGAAATAAAAGTGAAACAAAGAATTAGAAGAATTTAAATTTTAACACATGTAATTCAACTACAGGGTCGTAACACAATCCAGGGATAACAATACAGCTTGAAAGATTAACAATGGACCATAAACGAGAATGAGTCCACGTCAGCAAGATTCATTTTCTTATGCAGTTGCAATTTCTCCTCCATTATTGCTCCCAACTATGTTTGACTTTTCAGATCAAACACAGGTGTATATCTTCTTAGTACGTCATCCTAAATAAAAAGAGCAAAAGTCATAAGCTATTATTATTTTTAATTTATTTTCTTTTATTTGCTTTCTTCATCTTTCTTTCTTTACAACATTTAGAGTTGTCTACGGGGTATCATAGTTTTTCTTCTTTTCCCTCTTTTTTCTAATGTAGAATTCAGAGAGACATTCAGTAACAAGAATCCGTATATCCACTTTATCATGTCCTAAAGGGGGACAACACAGATACCATTATTATATCTGTGTTAATATTGAGATCAGAAGTTTTATAAAGCATCAGTTAAAGTAAAGAACATTTTTACGACACAATTGTCTCAAATTTGTGAGAGCTGTGTGCAAATAACGACAAGTTCGTGGGTCTTAAAGCCATTTTAAAGTGCATGATGGGATATGAATGGCGGCCAGTCTTTTTGATAGACAAAGCCCCGCCCCCCCCCCCCTCAAAAAAAAAAATCCGGGAAGAACCAGCAAGCCAGGTGACGCTACCAGCAAGCCGGTGACGCTACTAACAAGCCAGGCGAAGCTACTAGCAAGCCAGGTGAAACTACCAGGAAGCCTTGTTACGCTACCAGCAAGCCAGGTGACGCTACTAGCAAGCTTTCTCACTCACGTTGGTCGAGCCTAGACTCGAACCCACGCGGACAAAGGCGAGATGTCAATGGTCGGTAAAGGCGAGCGCCTTAGATCTCTTGGCTACCCGGGGCTTTAAACTACTCTGTCATCCGGGGTAGGGGTGTGGGCAAATAACAAAACTAACAAGTTGATACCCTAAATAATCATTATTTGTTCTTTAAAATATTCCATCGTGCATCGATACATTTTTAGTCATGTATCAATTTATTAATTATATTGTTTATTGTGTATCGATACATTAGTCATATATCAATTTATTATTAATATCGTTTATTATGTATTGATACGTTAGTCATATCAATTTATTAATAATATCGCTTATTGTGTATCGATACGTTCATGGGCGCCCGCAGCATAGATAAAAGGGGGTCACATGACCCCCCTTGGAAATCATACTGCAAATATATATATATATATATATATATATATATATATATATATATATATATATATATATATATATATATATATAATCAAGCAAATGAAGCTGAAAATATGTCACAAGATTCTGTTCAAAACGCTTAGCAAATATTAGCTTTAGTTTCAGACAGGTTACTATACTAACTCTCCCGGCCGTGACTGACTGACCCACCCACCCCGCAAAAAATCCTGTAGGCGCCCACGGATACGTTAGTCATATATCAATTTATTAATAATACAGTTTCCAGTTTAATTAAAGATGCTTATAAAATAGCTTCCGACTAACTGAATTATTTCTATAATGCCACTGACGGTAGATAAAAAAAGTATTTTCTTTTTTGAAAAAAGATAGATAGCCCGCCCTGATAAATACCTACATTATTACGAATAAACTAACCATTACAAAAAGCATGCGCACTATCTCATGAAGCGGTTAAACTTCCGTCTTCAGGTCTTTCAACACTCTCTTTTAGAAAGCGTTTTTAATTAAATAAGCAAGAGAACAGTCCCACCTAGAACAATTAATTATTCCACTGTTCTGCATGACATAATTACTTTGCAATAT
>JAECUM010063212.1:0-18517 GCA_016617855.1 Megalonaias nervosa
AATCATATGGCGAATAACAGCCCTTTCAAGCGCACTGGATCCAACAAGGGATCACATGCGTCAGGGATTAAGATAAACGCAATAAACTGACGGCGAACAGTGCAAAACTAGTATCTAACTAGCCTGAGCGCTTTCGACTCTTAATGAGTCTTTTTCAGAGCCATATACAAAACATAGACAAAACAAACAAATAAAAAACAAAAACCGTTGTGTTTGCAAAACTTTACATGGCTGTTTCTAACCAGGAAGGAAAAGGAATCTTACTGGATACGCCGCCTTAGAACATTGAAACCAAGCGGTTTAAACCAAGAAGACTAGAAAAAGACAGCCATGCACAAGTGGAATTATCCTTTGCAGCCGACACATTTTCTTTTCAAAACTTTTCTAAATTTTCTTAGCAGCCTTCAATTACTACTATAAGAATGAAATATCCGGGATATAATTTGCGCTTACATAAATGTACACAAAGTAATAGATGTCGCTATGGCTCATCGATTTCTAGGTTAATACAAATATTTTCTAGTATCCGCAACAAGTTGATATAGGCTGGTTGAGACATAATACATTTAAAGGTTTAATTCATGTAGAAACAGCCATGTAGAGTTTTGCAAACAGAACGGTTTTTGTGTTTTATTTGTTTGTTTTTTCTATGTCTTGTATATGCCTTTGAAAAAGACTCATTAAAAGTCGAAAGCGCTCAAGCTAGTTAGATGCTAGTTTTGCACTGTTCGTCGTCAGTTCATTGCATTTATATATATATATATATATATATATATATATATATATATATATATATATATATATATATATATATATATCTGAAAAGTCATTCAGCTCTTGTACACGTGAACTAGGACCACATCGGTGATCACTCAGAGAGATAATTATAAAACAGTACCTCTCTTATATGCATTTACCATATTACAATTCATGAAATAAGTTTGGTTAATTAATTTCCTTCCATGGATTTAGAAGGAGATACAGTTACAGATATAAAAAAGACGGAACTGATGTATGGCATCATTTAAAGCGATGAGGTAAAAAGACGGAACTGATGTATGGCATCATTTAAAGCGATGAGGTAAAAAGACGGAACTGATGTATGGCATCATTTAAAGCGTACCTGTATACGTACGTATGTATCCATATCTAATGATTATCCGATTTAGGCGAGGTTTTCAAGGAACAGTCCCTGTTCACCAATCAGGTTGTTATGAGAAATAAATAAATAAATAAAAATAAATAAATAAATACAGAATATTTTTGAGTTATGGCGAGTGGACGCCATTTTGACAATATATGCAGATTGAGATCGCGTGAGCAATAAATAAGTTAGTTATATTTTCTGGCAAGTCAACCAGGGTTGTGAGTAGATTCAGGAATCCGCGCATTGTCTTTTATGCTCCGAACTTGAAATGCTCTGGACCTACAGATACATTGAAGTTTTTACGGTGAGAGGTAACAGCGCCATCTGTTATTATAATGGGTTATTACTGTAGTGTCTCATCACGACAAGGGGTGGCACTGATTTCATAGTTCAAATATGCATTATGCTAACATATTACATTGAACCTTTTTCGCTGTGCTACGTTGTAGCTTCTAGGGCAATTGTTCTCAAACTTTTATTTTCGTGGACAAGAAGAACATTGATTATGGTCTCGGCGAACCATTTAATGATCTTTCCTAATATTGACTGTACCGTTAGCTAACTCTTGCAACGCTTCCGGTGACCACCTGAATGGAGCTCAAGGACGACCAGTGGTCCACATACCACAGTTTGAGAACCTCTTTTCTAGGATTTGTTATTTTGTTCAATACTATTGTGGTAATTTATAAACGACAGTACACGATTTGTTAGAATGCATAGAGGAAATCAAAGGTTGGAACGATGAAATTAAAAATACAGTCATATGAACCTAAACAATTGCAGTATTCCTTTATCATTCAAAAGAAATATTGGCAGAAATAAAAATGTAACTAACTATGTACATCCTACATTCACAGAGAATGCAAATATCTAATAATAAAAAATAAAATACACATAATATAATAAACGAAAATATATACAGTACATAGAATCATGGCGGTGGTTCATCTCGACAGTACAGACCTTTCCGGTTAAATTTTATTCTATGTCTGTCTCCCCTTGTCCGCTACGTGTCACCACACGTCAGCCATTAACGTGTTGATTTCGGGTACTGATGGCATATGCTCCTGACCCGAGAAAAACCGCACTACTACTACTACTACTATTACTACTACTACTACTACTATTACTACTACTACTACTATTACTACTACTACTACTACTACTACTACTACTACTATTACTACTACTATTACTACTATTGCTACTATTACTACTACTACTACTATTACTACTACTACTACTACTACTACTACTATTACTACTATTGCTACTATTACTACTACTACTACTATTACTACTACTACTACTATTACTACTACTACTACTATTACTACTACTACTACTACTATTATTACTACTACTACTATTACTACTACTATTACTACTACTACTATTACTATTACTACTACTACTACTATTACTACTACTACTACTACTACTACTACTATTACTATTACTACTACTACTACTATTACTACTACTATTACTACTACTACTGCTACTACTACTACTATTACTACTATTACTACTATTACTACTACTACTACTATTACTACTATTACTACTACTACTATTACTACTACTACTACTACTACTACTACTATTACTACTACTACTACTACTACTACTACTACTAAATTTTAGTTGATCTCCAATGAGGCATTCAAGGGCACACCGTGTTCAAAATATGTACAGAATATTAATAACAGAACAGAAAGAATCAGTAGTAATTTGTGGGTTTATATGGTACACATTTGATTTAAAAGGTACAATAATTTACATATCAAGATGATTAATGGAGCCTGAAATGCAAGGGGGGGGGGGCGGGGGTAAGGGAACAGCTAAGCAGGCAAGGGGTGAGTGGGGCGGTACCACTGGCCGAGACAAATTGGCGAAGCCCCCCCAAGAAGCTCTGCCTTTAAAGCATCTTCAGATAAAGAAGACTCTTTCTAGGAAACGTTTCAGTTCTTTCGCGCCACCCCATCCCAGAAACAAAACGCCACAGGCATACACAATATATTTGTATGCAGTTGTGTTTAACGGCACTACATCACAATAGTGTCTAAAATCCATATGGTGCCAAGTATATACACAAGAAAAAATGAGAAAACTTCATTTCTGATTCCAGTCAATAGATCCAATATATACATACACGACTTTTTCAATAAATTTGTTTGTGATTCTGGTAGTTAAAAGCATATATTTGAGGTTGATCGTAAGAGTCCATAGAAGCAGTACATGTATTGGTAGTTTGGGTAAGTATATAACTTATGTGAACAGGTGTAAATTTATAAAGGGCTTTAAAAACCAGAATACATCTATCTGTAATACGAAATTGATTGGTCAAAAGGAAGTCAGTTTAAAGAGTTAAACATGTGAGCAGATGGTGTCATTGGGTCGACATCTAGTTAAATTCTAACTTCATGCATTTGACAGTTTGATTATATGAAGATTAATATTATTTTGTGTGCATGAGCCTCACGCTGTCCATAACAGGTAATATGTAAGTTTAATACAATACCATCCTTACGTGTGTTGGAAGATATTTCTTCAGTCATTACTATAATGTTTGATACAGACAGTCGAATGAGACTTTGAATGGATAAGCTGTTTGATGTTCCTAGCAGCATTGACAGTGATCTTTTTAGCATGTATGTTTATTCCATTATTGTGACACCATCTGCTTGTCTGATTAAGATCATGCGGCGGATATTCTTAGATTGTCTTCTTGTCGTGACCTGACGCGCGGAATGTCGCAATATCTGCAAGTATATCAGTTACTTTCAGTATCAACGTGATTTAGGTTTGGTGTGGTTTGGCTGTGTGCTTAACGGCACAAGTTATTTAGTGCCTAGTCGGTAATCCAGTGCAAAACAATGCAGGAATTTCTACGAGATGTATGTAATCACAATATGGGAACCTGTACGCCTAAATTGTTCATATTGCTGTAAACTATGTGTCATTTTGCCTTCTGTTGTGAGGTATAAAATATTGTAATATTTGTAAGATCTGTGGGTGCTTCTTTAGTCCTATTTTGTATAGTGTTTAACTGAAGGGTTGCTGATGCCAACTGTAAAGTTATTGATCGGATAGCGAACGTTATAATTATAAACATGAAATTGATGAACTTAATTGTAAACCGGGTACAGTGCACAACAAAGTCATCCTTTTCGTTTGTTTTTCTGTTAATTATTAAGAATCAATTCTAAAGCTGGATACGCATGTAGGTTTAGAGTATACAAGTTTACGTTTTACAGTAAAATATAACACTGCTTGGAAGAAAATAGACGTAATCAAAATTATAAGTTTGTTTTACGTTTCAAAACCAGATACAGTACAGTACGTCGCACTGTCCCAAACAATGCTGGCTTTCTTCGGTTTAGCACATCAAAAGTTTTCTTATTAATTAATAATTTTTAAAAACGTTTCTTTCCTGGTCTTGTATCTTCAGGTTCTGAGCTAAGCCGAAAATTTACTTGTGAGCTCGCCTGTATTTTTTTTTTATTATTAAAAATAACAATTATTACGACTCTATGTCTTAAACTAAGTAATATAAAGAAGCGAAACCAAGAATTTAAGTACAATCAACAAGTTGTTTATTTTTCTGAGTTACAAAGTTTAACTTTAAGAAACACTCACAGTATTGTAAATCAAGTCCCACATAATCTTAAATGTCCTATCTCAAGTCCAGATTAATAGAATGTTCCAAATGAATTCCGATAGTTTTTGAATATCCTGATGTACAAAATGATGCAATCCAAAGTGTCTTTGAAAGAATGTTCAATAATCCCAAAATAATGTGTTAATCCAGTCAAAGAGTACTTCTGTAATTCCAATGAATAATTTAAATAATTCCTTTCAATTATATCTCACCACAACTGCAAGCTGTGGTTATAGATTCCCGAAGACTGATACGAAACTGAAAAAAGAAATTAATTTGTTTACAAATTATCTATTTATCATTTTTTTTTACTTGACCGAAGATGAAATAGAATTTTCTTGAATTCCGTAGATGTAAGTCATTTTATATTGGAAAATATAAGCGATGTCATCATGCTGTATACAAATGACCATTATCCTAAGGTACAATCTACAATCAATGACAAAAGGTAAGTAAACTATAGATATACATAACATCTCCCCTCATAAAGAAAACGAAACTTTTATACAATAACGTTTCTTTTACATATTAGTCAAATATACATATGATACTATAATAATTCAAATTACATTGGAAGATATCTTATGAAGGACACAAAATATACATAAAGCAGTATACAACTTCTTTACAGGTGAGAGTACATGTACAATCACATTTTCTTTTCCATTGATGTGCATGAGGTCAATGTTGTATTCCTGCAACACCAGACTCACCTCAACAATCTCTGATTTTTGTTTTTCATTTTGTTAATAGAAATTAGAGGTTGTGATCACTGAATATACTAATCGGAGAAGGAGCTGAACTTATAAACGCCTCAAAATATTTCAAAGCCACACATTCCTTCTCGATTATGGAATAATTTCTCTGGTGCTTATTATTTGTTTTAGAAAAAGCACTCCAGATGATCCACGCCATTTTTATCTTCTTGAATCAATATTCCGCCAACCCAACATCACTTGCATCAATAAACACTTTAAATAATTGACTAAAATTTAGAGCTAAAAGAACTAGTGACACCTATGAATTTTCTATTGTCAATATAGCAGAATGTACTATCTGGTTTAGGCACAGGAATACGTGGTGAACTCCAGTTACTTTTATTGGTTCTAAAAAATCATTCCCCAGTAAATATTGATTTTTTTTAGTTTATGATTGAGATGATATGATGATGTTTTACAAGGTGAAGAATCTAACTTTTTTCAAAGTTTTTGCTATGGCTTTAATTTTAATATTCCTCAAAGGAATTGACATTTAAAATTTTGTGGACGCGCACAGTATGGCCAGGAAGTACTAGTTGCCTGACGTGGTCTTAGATAAAGGACCGATACAGAATTCGATTATTCTCTTATGTGGTTCGTCAAATGCAGGAATATGTTGCAGATGAGCTTTAGATATCATCTGATTGTTTGATTAGGTTTCCTACCATTTCACAAGTGTGTCAAGATCTACAGTATTTAGAAACATCACTTTTAAGTTTTGGAAAATAAAAATGATTTAAGATCTTGTGATCAGTTTTATTGAGTTCTAAATGACCAGCCAGGGGAGTTTCATTAGCTAAACTAAGAATTTCCTAGCGATATGACTTCTGAACAACAGTTTGATAGCTTACTAACCACTCATTACCAGCGGCTAATCCAGGCTGTCTCCAGTTTCTCCCCAGGACCCCATTTTTAAAAAAATAACAAAATGTGAATTATGCGACCTAAGTTTTACTAATAGCTCTCTGAAAGGAACAAGATTTCAGGATCTTGTTCATGTCCGACAATGAGTGATTTCTTTTTGTCGCCCTGATTAGAAGAAAGAGAATGAGTAGCAAAAAGAGGATCACTGTGATCAATATATATTGATTGTTCAATACTAGCAGCATAAGTGACCTGAGCACATGACTGTCCAATAAATGTGTCAGCTAAAGGATTACGTTCCTGATCAACATCTTTCTCAAGATATATTTTTGCCATAGCTCTAGCAATGACACGAGCAGGATACAAATCAAGGATTTCATTTTCAATAAGATCAACATTTTAATCCAAACAAGGCTTATTAGTTAAAAGTGGATTAACCACGACCTTATCTACACCTATGCCATTGCCTAGTAATAAATGAATACCCTCTGGTAAAGAATTCACTGCACTAACAATCAAAGCTTATATTTTTCAAAGAAGGCTTGGCAAAATCACTGGTAAATGATAGAGAACCTTTCGACATGAATAGTTTTATAATTCCCCAAAATTTATTCAGACTTTGATTTGCTGACCCAACCAATATATTTTGTTTTCAATACACTACCGGTACCAAATTCTCTTTGAAATAAGAGCATTTGGAATATTTATTTCCTTATTCTGTTGCTTTTTTGTCAACTTATAGCAATCAGAAATGACGTGCCTTTTCCTTTTACAACAATTGCACGTAGGAATAGGTAAGGATTTCTGATTAGTCTTATCAGAAGTTTGATTTCTAAACGTTGTGCCAGATTGAGATTTGAAAGTACTCGTATGAGACTGGTATGATTTGTTTACCAAAATAAATTTTGAGATGAAGACTTACTGACAAATTAAACTTTGTGAATCAAGCAATAATCATCAGCGCTAGCGGCATTTTCCAAAGTTTCCACCATTGGTCATCAAGATAGGTCATGACATTACTATGGATGCAATTCTTAACCTCTTCAAGTAATATGAACGTTCTGAGGTTATCGTAATCGTAATCTTTATCAAACCTTTTGGCTTAGCACCACCTATCAAAGTGTTTTTCGTGGACCCGCAACCCTCACCTCCTGGTTTTGCTGAAAGACCTGGTGGCAACGACGCCCTTATGCTAACTAAAAAGCTGAAATACAATATTAGATTCGCGGGGCGTCGAAGATAACTTAAAAGGACATTCAGTATCGTTTTGTGTGCGATTCTTCTGTTATATATTTCGGTTCTGTTGATATATCCTCAAGTTTATTTTTTGTGCCAAACACACAATAACATTATACCAGAAATCCAACGACAACGATGCAATTGGCGTGCTGCTGGCCTCGCTGTTTGAAAAGTTAGGTTTTCAAAATTAATGTTGTGGATGCCTGTAATAATCCCTTCAATAGCTGCCGAAACATGTTTGTTATCGTTTATGAGTTCTGGAGGCAGATCACGACTATCATTTCACACGCTTTTTAGAGACTCAAGGGAAATAAATCACTAACCAAAAATGTATCAGCGTACCTAAAACATGTATCATTTCAAGACGTAATTCAGGAGCGTGGGGGACAGGTCCATACTAATATGACGCTTGACCAAATAGGTGGATATTCGAAATCCACCGAAGAAATTATTCGTGACTTTGAGAACAATCATGTCGCATGTGTATATCTAAAGCTGTTATCATTCATGGACCGGGCTCAAAACGTTGAAACATGTCTGCAAATTTATCAAATAGACTTCACTGGGTTGTACCACATTTATTACTTTTTTTACCGGAACATCTAGATAAGGTTAAGCAACCTGTGGTAGACATATACTTTCATACACATGTTGGCAACAATTACAAAAATTATAGATGCGTTGTTGTGATTCTTTTTGATAAGCTGCTGTTATTGGATATTGTTGGTAGGTGAATGCGGGCTACTGACGCACTAACAAAGCTTTCTCAGACTAATATTTGAACCTGTTACATTTTCAAATAACAATATCCTATCACGAAATTAAAGTTAGCTTAAGGTTAGCTTGAAATTATAACGGCTGACGAAAATAAGGAGCACAATATGAAATGATTGCCAGGTCATATTGAGAAATTTCTCCAAAACTGTTAACTGGAAATGACTCCCGATGATTGACCCAAACACAACCTAGTCAGCCTAATGCAGCCAAACAAAATAACATCTAGGTGACATTCAAGTTATCAAAGTCAGAGGTGACGCAAATGTGAAAATCCGGCAGAATATTTTCATTCTTTGTCGGCATTCCAGTATTGTTAGTTGCTGCAGCTCTTACTGTAGCTAAAGCGGCTGCGTTAGGGGCTGTCGGAACTACATCCGAGATACTTTGAAAAAGGCGATTGGAGGCCGTATAGCATGTCGTAAAATTTCAAAAGGAAAAGGCCTTCGACTACCCGGTACAGATCGCAAAAGAGTATGCGTTCATTGATTAATTTTGATTCATTCGCAAGTCAAGCACTTCCGTTGTATCTTTATGCAGAATGAACTTGCATCAATGATCCCATGCACAATGGAAACCGACATCGTTAACCTAGATTAATCAACAGGACCAGGAACTCACTGGGTTGCATACGCGATGACACCCACTATCTATTATATGATGACTCGTACAGGCCTGCATCACCACTTTAAGATATTGTTTATTTGATCTGAGGCACACACTGTAATCTACCACTATTTTATTCGACACTACCGTTAAAACCTCGGCTGGACGAGCTAATATATGGACACAATATTACTGAAGTGTTGCGTAAACTAGAGCCTTCAACAACACCACATGAGCGTGTTGAATTTACCTTATCACTTAAAAAGTACAATTGATAAGGACAACGAGCAATTCTTTATTACACTCAGGTTACAATACGCAACATATGACGAAAATATTGGTATCTAATTCTGCATGCGTGTACATCAGCCATGGACGATATATTTGTTTTTCTCACAGTAAAGGCAATATAGCTCAGATTGACAGCATTATTGCAATCATTACTTCAGTGGAATAATAACATGTTGAAACTTTAATACAGAGTTATTGCTATATTTGGGAAGACAGCTTGTAAATTACTGAATATGGGACACAAATTAATCTCTAGCAAACTTATTACTTTACAATGATGAACTAATGGTACTTTTCTCTTCCTTAAAAAAATAAAAATTAAAAAAACCCCAAATAAATAAAAAAGGAAAGAATAATAAAAACATCGAGTAAAGATGATTTGAAATTAACGAAATTTTGATAAAATAAGGTCAATCATTTTAGATAGATTTCTTAAAATACCAAGTTTCTCAGAACAAACTCCGGTGTATTTGGTCTCGTATAGAACTGCTTGGGTAGTAGCTTCTTTGTTCTCTGAAATAGCTACTCTCAATGAGATAATGAAATTCATCACCACAGTTTTGCATGCAAAGCGTACATAATCTTTCATATATAGGCACATTTTCCCCATTTTCCCTTCTCTATCGGTAAGCAGTGTTTACATGTTCGAAATTATATTATATTTGCCTTATATATTTTGATAGGTCTTTTAACAAATAATGTTCTAATTTAAATTCCGTTTTGAAAAATCTTTTATGTATCAGCTTTTGTCGAGTTAGTAATGAATGATTCCCATGCTTGTATAAACTGATCATGAAGTCTTTCCTTAAATATTATATCTAGCCAGAATTTGTTAGAAATGTTTTGATTACCCCCAATAAATTGAAACCCAGTTTCCGATAGGATATTTCGAATGCTCTTAACCCATTTGTTTCTACCTAGACCATCATTATAATCCTGCAATAGTTTCAAATACATTATATAAGATAATTTCGTTTGTTTACCATAAATGAGATTTAACCAATATTCGACCATTCTCCTTTTTATTTGCAAGTGAAGCGGGGTTCTAACAAGCTCACCATACAGCATATACGTGGGGGTGGATTTTTTTTTTAAACGTTTAGCACATATTTTAGAAAATATAAATGAACCCGTTCCATCATATCTTTCAAAACCCCAGACCTCAGCTGCGAACGTAGGAATTGGGACTATTGTCTTATCAAAATATTTAAGCTGACAGTCAATAGGCAAGTCCAGATTTAATATTCTTTTCTTAAGAAGGTGCATAGTTTTCCTGTCTTGACAAATCAGGTTCTTAATTCCCAAGAAATAACTACTATTCTCTATTAGGGTCAGCCCCAAATATTTATAATTTCCGATAATTTCAAGTTCCGAATGTCCTAATTTGAACTTCACATTTTTCTGTTTCTATATTTCCCAAAAATCATAATTTTTGTTTTGCTTGTGTTAATGACAAGTTTATATTTTTGGCAGTAATTAAAGAATACGTCAAGATTATTTTGCAAATCTCTTGTTTTATCTGGAAATACATCAGTATCGTCTGCATAGAGTAAAACAAATAGTTTTAAATATCTCACTATATCTCCATCTAATAAATCAACTGTGATATCATTACAATTCGAGCTAAAACAGTGATTCTCGATATCATTTAGATACAGGGCAAATAACAAGGGATAAAGGTTCTCTCCTTGTCTAAGATGATTTCTTTCCATTGTGAAATATACAAGACTTTACATTCGTGTACATATTCGTTATCACCTTAAGTATTTTCCCATTTATACCAGTGTTAATCAGTTTTCTCCATAAGCTAACTCTCCATACCCTATCGAAAGCCTGAGTAAAATCCACAAAAGTGCAAAAAAAAAAAAAAAAAAATGGTTTATGTCTTCTGTTTAAAAGATCTGTTAAGGAATACAAGATAAAAATATTATCAGTTTTGGAGTACCCTTTTCAAAAACAGGCATGGGCCTCAGATAGTAAATTGTTATCTTCTAGAAAAAGCGAAATTCTGTTGTGAAGAACAGCAGTAAATACCTTACCAAGACAACTCAGTTGAGTAATTTGCCTGTAATTAAGATCTGATTTATCTTCCTTATTTTTATATATCGGTTTAATCAAACCCGTAGTCCAGGTTTCTGGGGTGTGATTTGTGATTTGGATTTTTAACGTAGCTTTAACAATTTTTCAGTCATATCGCTACGATGTCTGCAGTGTGACAGTTTATAGTGATGTCTAGCACTGGGGCATCATGCCGCAGACATGTAGCATGATGTCCCACCCAGTCACATTATCCTGACACCAGGCCGACAAGTCCTAACACTAACCTCTTAAAGCTGAGCGCCAAGCGAGGCAGCTGTTAATACCATTTTTATAAGTCTTTGGTATGACCCGGCCGGGGTTCGAACCCACGATCTCCCGCATCCGAGGCGGACGCTCTAACCTCAAGGCCACCAGAGCGGACACCTGTATTTAAAATCAGGTTAAAAACGACTTACAAAAAAACGGGAAGAAAAACTTCTCCTGTACATTTCGTGTATTCATTCAAGATGGAATCTTCGCCAGGCGACGTGTTAGGTTTAAAATTTCTTCATATTTTCAGTATTTCCTCTGAAGATACTGGTTCATTTAGTACTGTGTAGTGTACTATATTTAATGGTTCTTTATTCGTATGTCTCGTCATTATTCTCATTGGTCAAGTTTATGTTCCTAAAATAATCATAAAATGTATTCATCTCGATAAGTATGTCATCATTTCCTTTAGTCGAGTTATTTATTATTGACCAACATTGTTCTGGAATTGCTGTTTGCGTGCTTCCTAGTTTACCCTGAGTTTTCTTCCTATGGATTTCTAATAATTTTCTGATTGTTTTCTTGTAATTTGTACTTGCAGAAAGCATGTCATTCTAACTTTGGGGTGTGTTTAGTCGTGAGCGATTTTCTTTTTAACAGTATGATATTTATTTCTAGCTAGCTTATATTCTTTCCCCCAAAATGGCTTACTATGTACTTTATTATGGTATATTTGTTTATTGTTTCTATTTACAAATATTTTATTAGAACTATTTAAAAGAATTGTTGCAATTTCGTCAGAAATCTCATCACCTTTGTTTATCGATATTCATCGTTTCCCTCAATTTATGCAGTTGTTAATTAATGTTTCCACTGCATCTCTTGCTATGAACATTTGTTCATATCATATCTCCACAGTCGCTTTTGACACATTTTGACTCAATGATGCGCGTATTCACCTCCTTGCATACCGTGAAAGTTACTACATTATGAACGTCAGAGCACTGTACAAAAATCATGAACACAAAATTGTTTGATGGAAGTTAAGCCTTCTATAGTGGTAACTAAATAGTCTATTACACTTACACCTCTACTGGCACATTTGCCTATTCCTCTGTCATATCCGATTCTTGAGTTAGCTATATACATATTGCAATTTCTACAAAGTTCTAACATGCGATTGCCATAGCCATTTGGCCTCATGACGTGATGAGTCTGGACAGGGTTTTCCTGTCGAGCATACTACGCGATCATATTATTAATATAAGAACTATAATAGGCTCTCAATGTTACCGACGTGAAAAAATAATCGAAGTGGAATAGCAATGTGCGATGAAATCGCCAAGAGAACCGCGCTACTCGTGGAAAAAAAATACACGTGTGTGGTAGCAGATGCTATTTGCAGAATCGCCACGGCAACCGCTGTTGGTCTTGGTGTAGCGGGAATTGCAACTACGGCGAGTATAGAAGCATACCAATGGTTGCTGGAGTCATATCAATAGTAGCCGGCGTGACTGGTGGCGCTGCTAACATAATTTTGATACAATTAAATTCACAAATACGTGTCTATTCGGAACTTCTCGAGGCATCACAACTTAGTCTCAGTACGATTAATAAACTATATTCAGTGGCTGTCGAGGAAAAAAACGATTGGCATGGGCAAGTTCGAAATGGTGATGGCGGAAATGGAAAACCACCGACTTTCCCCGCACAGATACGAAACAGAGGCGGCCGCCAGTAAACAAAAGAGGTAACTGATTTACAGGCAGTGAAAATCGTGTTGGTTGCCAGCGTACTGATGTCTACCATCATACCATCATGATTATCGGTACATTGGCCTGATTTCAGCATCTCTTAGTAACATGCCTTGCGGCTTACCCCAGGTCACCATCCGCTAGGCTCACCCCGGGTTCACGGGTGTAAATTGCACGAGTGTGATTTATGGTAATGTAATTCGGTATAGATGGCTTTGACTTCTGTAAAAAAAACAAAACCCTTAATCATACTACTAGTGCAAATGTTTGATGCCTAAAAATTGTCAATGTGTGATATGCATATTGTACTTAAAGATTTGGTTGTAATATGGGCTGACAGACATTGCCTGGTTTTCAACATTTCTCAACGAGCCATGGAATACTTCACCTCATTTTAAAGCAAACTAATACATTATATATATATATATATATATATATATATATATATATATATATATATATATATATATATATATATATGGGCACCTTACTGGCACCCACTCAAGGATCTGGTGGTACGTTTTGAGACAGAGCAGTCGCGGATCTGGGGGGGGGGAGGGGAGAGGGAATATGTTTTCTTTACAATTATATGGTTGATGTTAAGCTTTGGAAACGCTTAAAATACCGGAGCTTCCTGGGGTTTCGCCTCTTGGGCCACCATCCAGAGCCGGATCGAGGGGGTGGGATTTCTGAGGTTTCCGGAAACCCGACCCAGGCTAAGAAAAAGCACACACACACACACACACACACACACACACACACACACAGAAGTCTTGTCACTTGAAATTTATTCTTGCGCAGTTTTATTGGGTTTAATGCCAACTTTGAGTAAATAGACACATAAGACTTTTGCTTTGGTGCCCTTTCGAGGAAAGTCGGGGCGCTTTTGAAAGTTTGGAACAACTCCCCTCTCCCCTAACACTTTACCTGATCCGGCCCAGTGGTTCCATCCCACAGTCCATATTTGTCTATCTTCGCCTCCCCTTCCAGTAATATTCCTGGATCCACCACTGCATACCACATGACTAAATCAGCCTTTCTTTTTGCTGTATTTACCCAATAATATTGGTATCAGAATTTTACTGATTAAGGGGCTCTTTCTTTAGTTTCTTTGTCTATTATGGAGTAGTTGCACAGCGAAAGTTCTATCATTATATTTCATTTTTTTAGCTTCTTTTGCATGTATAGAAAGGCCCTTAAAATTCCGAAGCCGAAATATACTGAATATTTTTTTATGACCTCCCCATCGGAGGCCCCTAAAACATGAAGTCAGACTGTCTGCCTTCCGTTTCCACCATTCACACTGCTCTGACATACCCCCTCCCCACGCTGACAAAGAAACTTCTATAAATAGCAGACTCCAGACCAAAGTCATTGTTAAATGCTTACTTCTTTGCAGGAGTTTTTCATTCGCTTCCATTTCGACCCTGAATGACCTATTCCACAAGTGTATACGATGCTGATGTTGACGATACAGATTTTGTACCTAACAGAATACCAGTAGAAGGATAACGTGGATACTTATCAAGTCGGGAATAATACACTGAGGTAAGGCAAGTTTTTGGTAGTTTATTCATAGAGTTGCATTCTACACTATTTATTCGCCACTCCCCTCCCCCGTCCGGAAAAAAGCATTGGGACAGAAAACAATATTGCGATGTTATAGGCCATCTAATTCGAATAATTACGGACTAGCAGACTGTTGAACGTTTCAATCATGCACTCATTTGTGCCTGAATTTAAAAGCAAATCGCCGCTGCCATTTTTGATTTCCACGTTCCTCACAGCTGATACTCTTTCAGAATATATTACTGTCTTAAGGCTGTTTGATTCCGTAGACATCCCAACCTTAGTACATCGCCTGCGCGCATTAGTGAGAAATACAATCAAAATCAAAGTAAATAGAACCAGACTGCGTCTGGATGTTCTTCTTTGTAGGACTCTGGTACTAATTCAACTCTCGTAGTAAACATATGGAAACATCATCATCTTCAAAATTCAGTAACTTAAAATTTCTGGGTGCTGATGATCAGACCTATATTTCTCCATGCACAACTATCCTTGGTGCAATCTTCTGTGTGGAGAACACAATATGAGCCGCGACATTTTATTAAAATCTACATCTGCATGAAACACATGTTATCGATTCTGCACCAAATGAATCAGGTGCTACTTTCATTATTGAGTAATCCTAAGTCAAGTCTGTAAAAATACTAAAATTGCATCAGTAGAATTTTGTCTATATTTTTTTTTTTTTTTACATTACAGACAGAATAAGCTCTCAAAAGATATTTTTACTAAAATGTTACTTTTCGTTATTAACCACCAAACCCATATATACTCCATTATGTTTTGCACCCATTTCTAGACTGGTTCAAAGTTCTTCCATATAATTATTACACTGTGTCCTGTAACTTCATTACGCATGCCACCTCGTAGTATACCAACAAGTAGGTCTCCGCTTTTTTTTCTTCTGACAGCGGAAAAAAAATCGGAGACCTACTTGTTGGTCTAACCTCGTAGTAACCTGAGCCATATGCGCTATCACTGCAAGTAAAGAATTCCTTACTTTTTCTTCTTATCTATTTGGCAAAATATTCCGATTCTGCACTAAGCCCGTTGCATAGAACATATCGCGGAAAATGTAGTTAAAATTGAGTCTAGTGCAGTAAAAAGCGGATTTCGCCACCAAATTCATATAGTCTGGCAATGGCATTATCAGGCTCTATGTTGGTAACCTACGGCGAGGAATATAGTTGATTTTCGCAACTTTTTTTCGGAAATGCGTTCTCGTATTTTTACATAATGTTTAAAGAAATTCATAAAAAGTATAAATTTTAAATCTTGGGTCAGCTGATATAGCTCTGTTTATGTGCACCAAAATTAAACGCAGAAACACGAGTCTGAACTTGGGGTCAAACGATCTGTGCAGACGTCACATACGTACAATCACAAAGTCCTTGTCCAATATCCTCCCATTATAGAAAAACGTAATTAACTCGCATCGATAAATATTTTCGTTGAACCAGGCTCTCGTGTGGCTTTGTTAGATCTTCTCCTTAACGTAAGAGTTTTTCTCGTAATTTCAGAACGAGGCTTACCTAAAGACTTAAAAAAGACTATTTCATTGGCTGATGGGATGAGATGAGATCTCAAACAGTTGCCTTGAGAAGATTACATGCGCATGGACAGTTTCACTAACTGAGACATTCTCGAAACGGTTTACTTCCGAGAGCAAACAAGTGTTGTAAAATTGGACGGATTATTTTCCAAACGGTCCATTTTCGAGAATAAAAAGTCGTAGGGATTAATACTTATTTTCGAGACAGTTTACTTTTGAGAGCAAAGCGTACACTAATTTGGAGTGCTTTTTTCATAGTAAGTTGACATTCTAGATCGGTTTAATTGAAATGATTAGTGTCTGGTTACCTGTGTAATTTTCTTTTGATCGTTCCTTACAAACAGTTAACGCGGCAGATTCAACTTGAGTCATAAATAATAACTAAACTTTTTTGGTAAATGCCTCTTTGTTCTATTTTTGGCTCTAATGTTAACCTTAGGCAGCAGAAATTTACTTTGTTGAATAGATAGTTATTGATAAGTTTCAGATTAAATATCAGATGCCTCTGAGGAAATAATTAGTCTGGGAGCATTAAAATTGCAGCAGTATTACAGACTACAGTATTTTCCACAAATTCCAACAAAGGCAATTGCTCTGCGATTTCGTTGTCTTGAATAGGAAATGCAAGACATCCGGTCACTCATTGTGTCGAAATTGACGTCATATTACCAAACGGCTGACCTAATTACCGTAGTATAGAATTTGGTTAAATTTGACCTTATTAGTGTTTCATTAGATCGAAGCAAGGTAGAACTGAAAATGTTTGACCTTAAGAATAGGAAAAAGAATAAAATAATGGTGTCAGCCCTATGTCTCCTAGACATGTTAACTTTCTGCCTATGCATTAACACGCTTTGGCGAAAATTAAGGACCGTGTGCTCAGCTGCCACAGTTCCCGTTGTTATCATATATATATATATATATATATATATATATATATATATATATATATATATATATATATAGAATATATGTATAGTATGCACGCTGTATCAATGATATACCACGAGATGTATAAGTTTTTCATTAAACGGAAACGAAGCTTGCTGTTTCCTTTTAATGAAAAATTTATACAACGAGTGGTATATCATTGATACAGCGTACATACTGTACATATATTTTATTTATATCACATACAAATACATATATTTGCCCTTTAAACGGAGTTCAGATCTACTACAAGCAGCCGTGTGTTGACTTAGTGAATGAACTCCTCACATCCCCGAGTGTGTCCGCTACAAAATGTAGTTCTATGCCTTTAGTGGCTATTTGCAATCACCTCTGCATATTGATAAGTTGGTTGTTTTCTTTTCTTGGTTTCTATTTTTCTCCACATTGATTAAATCAATATAGCACACACTTATGATTTAAACATGAAAGATGGTTTTAATGATAAAAGCAGAGCACTTGCAACACTTGGATAGCTACGCCTTTCACATACCGGCGCATGGAAATTAATGTGGAATAGAAACTAAGCCAACTGACGAACCAACAAGAGGTAATTAAAATATTTTAATATATTTACAGTTGATCTAAGCCATTATTCTTCTTTAGCAGCAGTACAGTCGACCTCTCTCTCTCTCTCTCTCTCTCTCTCTCTCTCTCTCTCTCTCTCTCTCTCTCTCTCATCCTTTGTTCGGTTTGACTTAACTTTTACCATCATTCATAAGTCCAGAGATATCGTGGGATGACACAAAATAAAATCCTCTACGTTCGTCAATTCATAGATTTTAGCCCGTATCTTGCTACTATAGTCAAGAGAGAGAGAGAGAGAGAGGCCTTTGGACATTTTCATATTTAAATAATAATAATCAATGTTTTAGAACATTATGGTATGTTTAAGAAAAAAACAAAAAAACAAAACATAACATTAAATATATCGCAGTATGTGTACCACGTAACCGAGGAATTTACTGGTTTGCAACATTGTATCATTGATAAACACTGTAGATAAATCCCAAGGAAAGTGCACACGTATCGTTACGTCGAACCATATTCTTGTAGGTTACT
>JAECUM010063214.1:0-25752 GCA_016617855.1 Megalonaias nervosa
CTTGCCAACTTGTTGATAAGATCGGCTATGAGTGGAGCTTAGCGTGGAGGGGGGCAAATTTACATACCGCCACCTCAAATGATTGAACATGGAAGGTTTCATGTCAGCACTCCCAAAGAAGTTCATCAGGAAGTTATCTTGTTTACACCTCATGACACTATTATAACTGGCAGATCGCGTAATCGCACATACTAATACGATTTGACGGTCGTCAACGTTTCAAGCAGATGAAAATGAGCGGATCCATTATCAACTAAGATAGCAACCGAAGTCACAGTCGTGTTGGAAAGAATTTATTCGCGTGGACCTTTACGATGGCCACGATTACTACAGGGTGATCATGGCAAAGAATTTATTGGTGCAGTATCGCTGATGCAATAACCTAATGTTGAAATCAGACGCGGACACTCCACAATACATGGTGATCAGGCAATCAGTGAATGATTTAATCGAACACATGCTGTGAGATTGTTTGGACATTAGCATTCCCAAGGATTACCGATGAAGGATAGATCTCACGAATGCAAGACTACCAAGTGTAACAGACACGTTAAACAACAAAATCACGCACGGAATTGTTATGAAACCCGTCGATGCAATCGCGAAAAAGCACATCCAGGCTAAGCTTCGCGACTCGCCAGCGAGACCAGGTGCTGGGCAGCAATGTGACAGTCAGGTGTTCATATGAATTCAGGTTCGATATAAAAATCGAGTTGGGGTTTTTTTTTTGGTGATCTCGCTGCTATGGCTTTTTTTTTCTTTTTTCAGGGACTAACGTCCAGCGAATTGGCACTACAGAGATTTCATCGGGGATCAGTTGGATTCTGGTACAATTAACTGCGATGAATTGTTACTGCATATTCTAGAGTTCAGCATGATGGCTGCGTTAAAGCCTTTTCAAAACCCGCAGCAGGAGCAGCAACGACATCATTAAGAAGCTTTTGCTGAACCACGGGGCACTTTCCTGCAATATCAATGAGAATATTCCGAAGACGAGTTTCCGCTGGACAATAACATAGTGTGGCTGGCACCTCACATTTCCTCTCCTTCCATTGGGATACATAGTCGCCAACACCGAAAATACAGCATAATGTATCCATAGGCGTATAGTTTTTCTTTTTATTGGCGGCGGAATCAAGTTCTGCACACGCCATTTTTTTGTCGCTCACGATATGTCACGCACATACAAACTTACAATTAATTCTCCGCTACGGCAGTTAAATAAATGCCCATCTTAGTCGGTCAGGTGAGATCATATTCGTGACAAAGACGGATTGTGATGTCGTAATTAAACAGGATTAGTAGGCACCGATACAATCAAATGATCCGGGCGTACCTCTGGAGGAAAACTATAAAGAACATATCTTTGCTGGAGTTGTGATCCGTTGCTCACAGCTGTATAACTATCATTCACAGCGTCGCAGATAAGATTCACAGAAATCGTTGATATGATACTAAGTATGCCCGGCTATATATGACGACCACCACCATTTTGATCGTTGTCAAATTTGATAATACTTTTAGGGCCTTTTATTCTGCCCCATGCTACATGATCTTCACAAAATATTCGTCAATTATAACAATCCGCCTTTTTTTTATCGGTATTCAGCCCCGATGCTTTAAAAGTATGTAACTGGGCTACGGTGATAATATAATACTCAAGAAATAAGTTTTAATATTTACCGTCTTTATCGATCATTCTGTCAATCGCACTCCTTTTAAACTACACGACTCTTATCTCCAGGCTCAGATGTTTTATTTTATTAATGATTTTCTTTTGGTCAAGATCATCAAATGGATATTCAAGTACATACTAGTCTCATATCACGCTCTGCCTTTTCATATTCCTGCGCTATCATATTGCCGATTCCTGCCTCTTGATTAATTATCAGCATATAAAATCTCTCTTCCGCTGATATGGGCAGTTCCGGTAATTTCTGTTCACGGAGGAGTCTATTGTAATCTTGTAATCTATACTTCTTCCACGTCTAACGTCTCTCGTTAAATAATCCAATCATTGTGGTTCTGGTGGTCTGGCATTAGCTGGTACAACCAACACAGTTCCGATTGGCGATGATATATGTCAACGCCGTCATCCTCAGATTCCCCACTCTGATATTTCAGTGGTGGCACTCAGCGTTGGCTCATGAACTTTGAGAGCAATGTTTGTGCATTGTTAGCGGAGAATCCACCAAATGATTTTGCGCTGATATTTCGCCAACTATAATAAACTCTTAATTGTGCCAGTGCGATCTCAAGTGACCGACCATTAGTTGCGTTTATCGGTGTAGGAAATCTGATGTCGAATTCCAGCTACGTTGACGTCGCTGATATCACTCTCATGGTCGGAGACGTTGTGTTAGCGATAATCTGTTCCAGTCGTGTAGTTATTTCTGCGGTCAGTATTATATTTATACGGATTTTAAATGTGGTGTTGGACAGCTTGGGTTCTGATGGCGACTCGCGATTTATCGCTATCTCTGAATATTGACGACGTCTCGCGAGATGCTATCTTTAGACATCGATGATAATTATCACTAATTTCAACAAATCAGTATCTGACATTACACCCTTATTTCGTTGTTTAATCCCGTTGATATTATCGATGATATATTTATACATGCATTTGTCGCCGCCCACACCATTTATGTGTGTTCATGTAATCTCTTAGTCGCACATGTTGATAGTATTTTCGCGATAAGATTAAGGATACCAGCAACGTCGGTAACAACAGCGACATCGATTACTATCACTGGCAATATCACGTACGTTGTTGATAATGCGACCAGCGCGAACACTGCACATACAGCATTGTCGATGACGATGACACGTCTGCTATATCGCTTTTGTTTTATCAAATGCTCTTTCATGGTGTTTTCCATCGATTCTTTCCATGCACATGCTTGATTATATCTGTAAGATTGTATGGGATTCATTTATCTTATATCTCGTACTAAGTAATCAACTGAGGTGTTCACTCGACGAAATCCAGACACCACATGTACGCCGACGCAGATAAAGTGTTATCTTCCGCATCCAGTATGAATATTTCCTGGGTGTCTTGATTAAGCATGATTGACAAGGTTCAAGAAAATACATCGGCTTAATGACGCCATGAATATGTCGTAAATATTCTAAATTTTGCAGCGCTGAACAATGAGAGCTTGTATACGTCGGTGACCGCAGAAGTATGTCTGAAGTTGCTATTTTGTTCTGACCATGTTGCTGATTCAGAGCTTATCATGTACACGGCGTTGATGCTCGGAACTGCATGAATTGCAACATCTTCAATTATTCTGATTTTTTCGGCGATGTCATCGAATCGTGTGCGCGTTTCAGCGAGATTAACGTCGTGGGACATTGGATTTCAAAAAAAATATCTTCGGCGATTTTCTGAAGTCTCTGCGAGCTTCTGCAAGTTTCGTACTCAGATCGCAATGTGGTTAATTTACCACTGTTTGTCGTTAACGTGGTACTGATCGTGGTGTCTTTGAAGTCCACGTATTTTTTCGCTGCGGCGTCATCATCTGATGCCTGTTCAATCAGAAAAACCATTCTATTTCCGTTCATGTTGAGTTCACAGGTCATTGCATCGCCGGTTTTAGCAACACGTTTATTGATTTCGTTTCTGATCGCCGCGATTGATACGTTTGAGTCTTTGATTTGTCCACTCTCAAGCATACCGGGATGTTATCTGCACCTAAATCTCGATGGAGAATATCAATTCACTTCATATTGCTTGCCTTTAACCTTCTACGCTGATCATGAAAACCCAGAACCTCATCCCGTTCAACCCTGGTGATAATCATAAGATCAGCAAGTTCATCTCATGTTGCATATTTTGACAAATCAATGTCACCGGTGCCCTGGCAAACAGCGGCATGAGATCTTCCGTAAATGTCTACCATTATAAATTACACCGTGTAACAATATTTTGTTCCTGGATAGTAAGTATTATTTCCTAATTGCTTATGCCTCAAAAGTATAGAAAATTGCTAGTATTCCCCACAAACTTTGCTTTTGTGACCAGGTCAGTGATATTTTGAAATTTTTTATTTTCTAAAACATTTCAGATGGATTCAGTGCTGAGCAGACTTTGAGTAAATTCTAGAACTTTCTATAGCTTTCTGGCAATATAAATAGTAGTATAAATAAAGTGGCCTTAAGCCCGCCAGTTCAGTTTAGTTCCAGTTGCGTAAGTGGATACATATCTGCATTTTTTCGGAGATGGCATCAAGAGGTTGCAAGCATCCGGCAGACGCATTTTTCTATGTCTGCGGCCAATTTATCAAGACAACAGGGAAAATGTACTCCGTGAAAGCATCGCTAAGATGTGTGAATCCTGCAAGGCATATTTCGGCATGCCTATAGGGGGTCAAGACAAAACCTGGGCACCGCATTTCACCTGCGAGCACTGCAAAAAAGTCTGGAAGATAAGATGGGCAATTGTTGCTCGGAAGTTTATCTCTTAAAATGTTTTAAAATTTTTAAAATTGTAAAAGGTTTTAATTTTAAAATGTTTTACAATTTTCAATGTCATTGAAAAAATATATCATATATGAAAAATGTTGCGAGAATATCTTACACATTAGTCATGGGTAAAATATATGTATTTTTGTATAATGGAACAGAGGGGAAAGGAGAACCAAGAATTTCGCTATCCCAAGAATTTGGTGGGAAATAACTGACCACTCAAGCAACTGCTACTTCTGTATGATGCACCCTTCCAAACCTTGTACTGGCAAGAATGCACCTGCTATCACGTATCCGGACCTTGCTTCATCCATTGCCCCAGTGCCACACTGCCCTGAGCTCCAAGTACCCACTCCTCCCGAGAGAGAGCAGCCGTCTTTAGAATAGAGCAGCAAGTCAGAGAACGAAGAAAAAGTTGTAGATCCAGATGACAATTCAGAGGTGGAGCTGAGGAGAAAAGCCCATACTACCCAAACCAAAAAGACCTCAACGACTTGATCAGAGATCATGGTCACACCAAGTCCAATGCAGACATCTAGGCTCAAGCAGTGGAACTTGCTGGATAAAAGTGTGCAAGTCGTAGATCAGAGGCCGTGTCACCAAGCTTTTTCTAGCTTCTTCACCCGTCAAGATGGGATCTGCTTCTGCCATAATGTGACCAGTCTGTTCGAAGCAGTCGGAATGGCTTGTAACCAGAATGAGTGACACCTATTAATTGACAGATCTTGCGGGAGCCTTAAAGCTTTGCTGCTCCATAATGGGAACAAGTAACCATCCCTTCCCCTTGCTCACTCAGTGCACCTCAAAGAGGATTACAACAGCATCGTGACCTTGCTGGACGTTTTGATGTATGTTGAGTACGACTGGGAGATCATCGGAGACTTCAAAATGGTGGCATTCCTGATGGGTCTTAAAGGCGGTTATACCAAGTTTCCCTGCTATCTTTGCCTTTGGGACAGCAGGAACACCAACGCGCACTACCACAGGCGAGACTGGCCACAGCGCGCTGAGTTCTCCGTGGGGATTAACAACGTCAAGTGGGAGCCACTGGTGGATCCCCGGAAGGTGTTGATGCCACCACTGCACATCAAATTCAGCCTTATGAAACAATTTTGTAAGGTCTCTAGATAAGGTGTCCGCAGCCTTCATGTACTTCAAGACTTCTTCCCTAAGCTGTCTGAGGCAAAGGTAAAAGCCTGTGTCTTCGTCAGACCACAGATAAAGAAGATCCTTGAGTGCAATGAGTTCCCCAAGAAGCTCACTAGTAAGGAGAAAACGGCTTGGAACAGCTTTGTCGCACTTGTTCGGGGCTTCCTGGACAATCACAAGGCCGAAAATTATGTAGACCTGGTTGAGACTCCGGTGAAGAACTACAGCATAATGGGCTGCAGGATGTCCCTAAAAGTCCATATTCTTGATGCTCATTTTGATAAATTCAAGGAGAACATGGGAGCGTACTCGGAGGAGCAAGGCAAGCGCTTCCACCAGGATATACTGGACTTGAAGGCCACTACCAAGGACAGTATAACGAGAACATGATAGGAGACTACATTTGAGGGCTGACTCGTGAAAGTGATTTATAGTATAATCGTAAATCTCGAATAACTACTCACTTCTAAATCTTTTGTTGTCATGTTTGTATTACTTTAGTATAACCGAGGTCACGTAATAATAATTCAACAACACAGGTATGAACGAAACGGGTTTTCGTGCTAGGAATGTTACTACACTACCACTCTCAAAGTGGAAAATGTTAGAAATTTCCTAGAACTGCAGAGTGAATCGCAAGGGTCTGGAAGTTGAGGGCCGTCAGGATTATTGTCTGTTACATAGTTGGTTGCTTCAGCATGGATTTTTGATGCTGCAGGTGGGATATCCGGGATACTTGAAGTTGAAGCCACACGATTTTCAGATGTAATTCTTCGATACACATTCTTCTTGGTTATATTTTAAAACATTTCATCCAAGCAAAGTTGTTTCATGTGTTTTGACCAATCCTTGTGTAAGGTTTCGTGCATCAAATACAAATTCTTTAGCTCTTGTTCCGTCACGAATGTATTTTTCTCTAGCCTTTTGATTAATTCACCCGATAACTCAATTAACTTGTCAATAGTAAGTCTTTCAGCTACATCTGTTTTATATTCATCACTATTATCTTCATCCTTTTCGTTGTTTTTATCAGGATTCAGAACACCTCTATAATTTCAGAATCAGTATGCTGATAAACAACAGGTATTTTTTCGTCGACATTCATCCACTCGGCCAGATTTTCTTCATTAAGCTTACTTGTTATATCCTTGTCAATAGGTCCTGTAACACGTTTTGCATAATCAAGCAACTCATGAACAACTGCCTCCTTCTTTGGTACATTAAATCCATTGAAATCATTGTCAACACTTTCATCAGGTGATTTTTCAAACATCAAGGCATGCCACAACTTATGCCAGCCTTTCTTTAATGTTGGCGCTTGTACCGTCTCCCAGCCGCGAACAATAAACCACAGCAAGTCTTTTATGCTGAATTCTTTAATACACGTCTGCACAGACTATCCAGCACTAACCACATCTAACACACGTTGCATGAAAAGTGAGCGATACTTAGCCTTCTTAGATCGCAGTATTACTTTGTCTTGGTGTTTGATAAGTGATGTACAGTTTGGGGGTAAATACACTGTATAAACATTTTTCTTGCACACGAGTTCAGCTTTGGGGTGAGCTGAACAGTTGTCCAGAATAAGTATAATTTTGCAGTCTTCCGGCAGGCCTACAGATGTACAGTGTGCTCTGGCTTCAGGCACAAAACAATTTTCAAACCAATCTAACATAATCATAGTGGTAATCCAGCCATTGTTATTAGCATGGTATGTTACTGGGAACATTTTAACACTTTTCAAGGTCCTAGGGCATTTACGTTTTTCTCTCACGAGTGGTTTACATCTGTGCGTTCCTGCGGCGTTTGAGCATCCTAGGATGGTAACTCTATCCTTAGACTGTGTGAATCCTGCGAGCCCTTCTTCGTCCTCCGTTGTTAGCGTCCTTCTAGGTGTGGATCGCCAATATAATGCAGTTTCATCTTCATTATACACCTGCTCAGGACTAAGGTATTCATCAACTACAAGCTTATGAAATTTGTCCACATACTGGACAGCTCCTTCGTGGTCTGCCGACCCTTGTTCTTCACACACATTATGTAAGGAAATTCCATGACGCTTCTGGAACCTTTGAAGCCATCCTTCACTATAGTCACACTCGTTTTCTAATTTAAGTTCTTTATGAAAGAAATGAGCCGGATCCTTTACCATCCTACCCGACAAGTTCACTCCGTCACTCCGACGTTGTCGAAACCATTTCATCAGGACTCGGTCATGCTCAGTACTCTTACCATCTTTCATAGTTTTTTAATGTTCATTTGCTTCTTGGAATCGCTGTCTGAATAGAATTTCAATATTTTTTCCCTCTGCTTCTTTATATCGTGAACCAATACCATATGTGTCATGCAGCTTTCGCACGGAAACACCACTGTCCAGATGTTTCAAGACATCTATTTTATCTTGTATCGATATTGATTGGTGTTTACGCTTGACACCACCACTGACACTTGCATCTTTCTTAGAAACCATACCTAGAGTTAAATGTAAGTAACTTAAGCAATGAATCGCACAGAATACAAATATCACCGCCAACAATGGCAGTGTAAACAATCCAAGTGAGTGCGCGCCCAGTAAACTAATTTGTCCGGAATTTCAAGTGCCCTCCCGTAATTTTGTCCGGATTGAAAGAGGTGCCGGACCATCCGTTGCCGGAAAATCGGTGGTGTACCTCTATTTACATATTTTCCACGACCTTCATTCGGCCACTAACACCTTCGAGTAACATTGTTTAGTCTGATAATATAACAGCGATTTATCTATATGCATCAGGAGCAGCTAGTGGTCGTGCTACATGAGGTCGAAAAAGTGTGCCAAAGACAGGTTGTCTGAACAAATCCAAGTGTTACAGTGACAAATAATAAATCGGATATAGCATTGTGAAATCCCGCTGAGATACATGTAAACCGGAGTCAATATTCTGATCACGTCCCATAAATGTCATCAAACAATTATACATACATGCAACATGACTGTTTTCAAAATCCAGCAACATTTCTTCGGATGATTCTTGATGTCCATTTATTCTCAGAGGAACTTCACTGACACCGAGCGAGTCAAACACCATTGGTTTCGCGTCTGTGAATATACTCGGGCATTATCATGAATCGCAAAGACTATATGTCGTGGTGCTGAAACGTCCTGCTGTTATGCTATCTGCCATGTGAATAAACCAGCAACATCCTTTTCGATACTGTCTTTATTTCATCGTCAACCATGACACCGTTGATTTGCCGCCGCTAGCCATATACGATTGCAGATGTTGTTTTTCAACGAGTGATGGTATCATTGTTGCCACCCACGATGAAACTTTTGTTTCACCTTACCAGCATCAACCGTAACCGGACGCCAGATTGCATCGTTGTCGGTGGCTTCTCGAACAAGTACAGCTGTGTGTTTAGAACCAAAAATACCTTTTCTAACAATTCTGTAAAATCCAAAGATATGTGATAGTGGAATTGCAAATGAGAATTCTTCATCGCCGTTTACATTTGATCGACGAGCTGCAAATCCCTGGATAAAATGCCACTACAGTTGAAGCGGCGTTCGTTGTTACGTTGCAAATCTCAGAATGATCAGTGTTATCCGCCATCGACGGACCAGCGGACCGCAAACAATCATCGGAATATCTTGCGAGGCAAGTATCGTCGTAGCAACGGCAACATTTTGGAGACATGATTCAATATTCTTTCCAGCAATGATGTAGGTGGCACTGTTAAACAGCGCAATAACACCATTGTTAACACAACCAGCGCAATCTCCAATTCCGTGTGTTGTATCATCTTCTTTCAAAAGTTCCCCTTTGATATCAATGAATGTCTCAGCGCGCAGGAAATATCTGCTTGTAACTTGAACTCTTGGCTCTTTTCGTTCACGTGCGTAAGATATATGTGCATCATAAAAATAATACTGATAATTGCGAACAGATTCATCTTTGGGGACCTATTACCTATAGATGCCAGCACTGTATTAGACCACTTCTATTCCTGCAATGTTCCGGTGTTTTGAGACACACTTTTAATCTAATTTTGTATTATATGTCTACATTTACCAATGTTGCCAATGACATCTTCCAGATATATTATCACATAGTACCCCAATTCTAGGCATGTGTCTACATGTAGCTAAGGTTACATGTGCCTGTATAAAGCTCAAATGTACATTTTACTGATGTTATTTATATCTTCTTTATCATAATCGACCGTAGACCTTACCGTTATCCTAGCTGTTGTCGTCTCATCAACGAGTCTACTTGTTATCTGTAAAATCGAAAACGTTTTATCCACTGTGCAAAGTATAAAAAAAGACTCTACCGTCGTAAGGTTCACGTGTATATTGTACTCGTTAGCTTTTTTTTGTACATTTTTAAGGCCTTAATCACTTCGTATAATACGTATGGGATGCGTGCATCTTTAGTCCTACAAGCGCATTTTGCACAATGATGCACACTGAGTTCAACAGTTGTTACAAGTAATTGATATCTTTCCTTAATTGGACAAATCAGTGCATATAAGTTCAACAAGTAATCAAACGAGATCAACGTGTGGATGCAATAAACTAATATGATTGATATATAGATCTATCACCATGGATGATAAATGTACAGATTTGATAAATAATTATGAACAAAGTATGATTGTATCTCCAAGGATGATAAAAAATAAGAATATTAGAGGTTTCACCCACCAGTACGATTTGCGTATTCTTAATTGTCCAATAAAAACCAACATTTGACCGTTGATTTAACTCATAGTGATGTTAATTAATCTTGATTAAATAATGGAACATGTGTATCTTATGGCATCCATTCAACAAACACAATGAATTTCCTGTGTGCTTGTCAAATGGTCAAATAGCGACCACGCATGGCCCGTCCCCTCACATCTGCTGAAAAGGAGCTTTACAGTGACTTTTATTCCTTATAATTCCGTTGTCACAGAAGCTTTGGTCCTCATTGCGCGTATACAGTTATCATGTAGCCAACGTCACCATCGACCCCAGAATCCGCGTTACACTATACCCCACCGAGTTTTACGACTCCCCATCATAACAGCTAAAACTATAATGACTGTACCGTGAAGCACATGCCAGACGGTTAAGCACGAATACAATAATACATATTACACGAGCGCACACGAACTTTCTTCGTTGCATGTTAAATCATGTCATCAAAACGACAATGACATACCCATACCCTCTTTGGTGTTATATTCCCGTCTCTTCTTCTATCTGCCTTGTTTTTCCCATTCCTCTTACTGTGTCCTGGAAAATTGTCTTTGGTAGACTAGATTAGCGTGAGACGTTGCCATACCACCTTCCTTTCCGTTTCTTTACGGTGGTGAGCAGATCTTCATATAGTCAAATTGTAATCTGGATTATAATGCGCAGATCTTCATTAGAGACGTGGCCTAAGAATGAGATTTTCAGGATCCTTCGATAACATCTCATCTCTAAAGCATGGATTCTTTCCACTAGTTCTGCTGTCAGTGTATATGTCCAACTTGCATGCAGGCATATGGACAGGACGAGGGAGCCCATAGGTTTGATCTTAGACCCAGGCTTAATGTTGCTGTCCATCCAAATAGGCCTATTCAGTGCAATTGCTGCCTACATAATCCTTGAAAGAATTTCAGGCATCTTTGAACCTTCAGTCGAGGTTTTAGCACCTATGTACTTGAAACTTTTCAATGTGCCCAACTTCTGTACATTCACTCCTATTTTCTTTTGGATGCCATTCGAGTTGCTTGTCATTAGTCTGCTCTTTTCAGCGTTGATTTCCAACCCATACCTAAGTGATGCTTGGTTGAGACAGTTCACAAAGGACTCCACATAAAATGCAATTTTATATTTCAACTACAGCTGAGGACTGCTCGAAACCTGGATATCTTCCTGACAAAACTCTTTCTAGTGTAATAAGACAAAGTGAATGTACTCTATAACTAACTTAGCTGTGACAATCCACTGCCAGTGAAATCGAGGCAATCGGATTTCTCACTGCACTCAGCGCCTAAACGAAAATGGAACACAGTGTTTTGAATTAACATTTGCTATGGCTAAAATTAAACCACCCTCTGGGAATGCTCTACCTGTCAACAAACCACGACTACATTTTCATTTATATACAGTGCATTCACATTTTACTACCCACAATACCGTGAAACTATGCCTTAATACAGATTCTAACATTAGATAAAACGGAATATTTTTTCTTGGCCCATATTTCCACTTATGTAACACTTGTAAACTGCTACTATGTTTCTAGACGAGGCTTCTAAATCATTAGCGGTTTCAGTATGCTTAATAAGGTAGAACTACACATTGGTTATGCTAATCCATGCATCTTTCAGGACACATATTTTTTATTTTTAATATTGCATATTCGTTTTGTTTATTAATACTTTTAACTTCTTTAAACACTTCACTGACATCATTTTAGGTGTACATTTTCTACTTATTGATACCATTTGATAAACATTTCGACTGAATAATTGATAAAGATGACATCTTTGAGGATAACAGGACGAGTTATCAATTGCAACGTTTCGGAACGATTGTGTAGATATCATATCCAATTATATTATTTTACTATGTGCTAGTCGACATCTTGATACAATAAAATACAATTTAAATATCTAAAGTGTCGTCATCTGCATAATCCTGTAAAACAATTGCAGTGATTGACTCGCCTTGTTAGCGCATAATAAATAAATTCCTCTTTATAACGACCGACGGCAGCTTTGTTATAAATAAGAGCGCGAATGGTATACCCAGCGTATACCAATGTTTTTGCTATTTTAACAATTAAAATTAACCACGTGATTACAGTGTTTGTATTTCAGTTGCTTAAACCAAACGATAAAAGATGTCTCACTCTGTCCTATTCATAAATTAAAGCTTATATGATACATGAAATGCATATGATTTTTCGGCATAGAAATTGCCAGCAAATGTATCCTTACTATCATCTCTTTTTACAGCTTGTGAACAAAGGTATACAGTTTTCATTAATGCAATAAAAGGCAACAAAATATATGCGAAAAATATAGCTTTCTCTCTCTCTCTCCCTCTCTCTCTCTCTCTCTCTCTCTCTCTCTCTCTCTCTCTCTCTCTCTCTGGACATGTCGATATCGCATTAAAAAATTCATATTCGTGGCATCATCAAAGATTCTGTTGATTATATAGTTAATCAAGTTGCTGCAAATTAATACACTCTCTTAGTGTCAATCAGTACTTGTAATACATTACATGGTACGAACGGGTCAAATGCATTGAGTTTATTAGATCGGAAAAAATAATTTATTGATTGCATTTTGTCGTACTTTATAATATAGACTGTCTCTTATGTAGATTTTATTTGAAAGAAACTGTCTTGCTCACATAACTTAAAACTGAGAAAAGATTATAAAGGACACATATTGTCCTACACTGGATATTTAAATATGATAAATTTGCAATCGTATTATATGGTGATAGCAATATAGAATAATGAGTCCATAGTGTATTATATGCACTGGGGATCATATGTGCTACGAATATTTCTAGGACACACACACACACACACACACACACACACACACACACACACATATATATATATGTATATATATATATATATATATATATATATATATATATATATATATATATATATATATATATATCTTAGAATGCAAGTGGAGAACATGACAGAACTACCGTACGTAAATCCAATGGCACAAGAAGATCAGAGACGGATAAATGGCACCATATCCGCAATGCTCAGCATTGAAATCAGAAGTACGCCAGAGACAGACTGTAACATGTCCACCTGCATGGCATCGCACAAATCACCGGGTCAAGACCAGGATGGATATATAACACCCATTATAGCTGGAGCAAATGCTATATACGATTGCGCTGAATGTTTCCAAACGGAGATAAAGAGAACCTTGCCATGAAGGGAATTTGTGCATAGAGATTTACCCTGGTGCTGGACCTTTTAGTTTAATATTTCATTGTTTCCATGTTTTCAGTATCAGGCGAAATGTGCATATATACATGTTTCGTTTCTGAATAAAAAATGACAACAAATCTACTCAAGGACTGTATTGTTACTAATGGGGTTAAATGCACTTATGGTTATGCAAGCTAGACAATTTTTTTTATTGTTTATTATTTTTAAAGAAATAATGAAATGTTCTTGCCCCTACTCTAAATAGTGGCAAGTCAGATGGATTATTAATATACATTGCAATTTATCTTCTTGCTCCATCATACAATAATGATATTATTATTATTTTTTTTTGTTTGGATATGCTTCAGGTCTGAGGGCATAGCTTATTATCATTTTGATTTGATATGTTTTAGGTCTGAGATTATTGCTTATTATTATTATGCAAAATAATAACGTATTGCGCATAAAATGTTACGATATTATGATAACGTTTTATTGGTACTATAGACGTCGATAAAAAATATAATCTGATATCTTAAAAGAGTGTTGGCCGCAAAATTAAAAGGAACCAATTTGGGAACTGGGACTTTTTTATTTCCATAGTTTCTACATTTGATGCTATTTTCAACTAAATAACAATATTAATTTATTCTTCACTGATATCTTTCACTCGCTAAACAATAATTGATATTGATAAGTTGACTGTTTTCTTTTTTACTTTCTATTTTTCTTCACATTGATTATATCAATATAATACACAATTATGACTTAAACATGAAAGGTGGTTTTAATGACGAAATTGGAGCAGTAGCAACACTTGGTTAGCTACGCCATTCACATGAACCATATGCCATTCACTTACCAGAGCATGAAAATTAATGTTAGATAGAAACTAAGCGTAATGACGAACCATCAAGAGGTAATTAAAATATTTTAATATATTTATAGTTGAACTAAGTCATTATTCCGCTTTAATAGCAGTACTACCAATCATCCCCCCCACTCTCTCTCTCTCTCATCCCTTGGTCGGTTTGACGTAACTTTTATCATAATTCATATTTCCAGAGACAACCTGTGATGACTTGAGCAAAAATCCTCTACACTATTTTTTTCATAGATTTTAACACGCACCTTGCTACAATGGTCCAGAGAGAGAGAGAGAGAGAGAGAGAGAGAGAGAGAGAGAGAGAGAGAGAGAGAGAGAGAGAGGGAGGGAGAGAGAATGGGCTACCTTTGGACATCTTCATATTTAATTAATACTTTCTAGAACATTATAAGAGGTTTAAGAAAGAACAACACTAACAAAACATTAAATACATCACAGTATGTGTACTACGTAACCGAGAAATTTACTGTACAATGTCGACAGGGTTTGCAGCTTTGTATCATTGATTATATAAACACTGTAGATAAATCCCAATGAAAGTCCACACGTACCATTATGAGGAACCATACTTTTGTAGGTTCCTTGGTGTAAATTCAATTTCAAGGTTTTCATCCAACCCAAAATCTTTTTCTCTCTCACTCCAAATTTCTGCATAGTTTTTATTCGTTATCCAGGAGAGAGAAAGGGGAACAGAAAGCAGAACGAATTGCGATGAAATTGTGTACCATATTAAATTCATTTACGAAACGGGGATCATCAACACTTTCTATCGTTATTTTCATACGACACTAATGATCGTGTGGAAATTCACCAATGATCTAGAATCAGCAGCACACGGTTGCGAGAATGTTTATGTATGCGTATTATTGCGCCATGGACGCATCACAATTTGATATACCAATAGTATTGGGATATCAATTTGCTTTATACCAACACTTGAAATGCCATGTTATTTTAAATGTATGTGGTATGTGTGTGTATATATATATAGTATTACGCTGTATGAATGATATACCACGAGATGTATACTTTTTTTTTATTAAAAGGAAACGAGGTTTGCCACATTTCCCCTTTGAACGGAGTTAAGGTTTACTACAGTGAGCTGTGTATTGACCGAGTGAATGAAATCCTCACTTCCCCGAGTGTATCTGCTTCAAAATGCAGTTCTGTGCCTTATGTGGGTATTTACAATCACCTTTTACATATTGATAAGTTGATTATTTTCTTTCTCTAGCTTCTATTTTTCTTCACTTTCATTAAATCAGTATAATACACACTTATGATTTAAACGTGAAAGATGGTTTTAATAATAAAAGTAGAGCACTAGAAACACTTCCTTATCTACGCCATTCATATGTACGCTAAGGCATTGACGTACCGGCTTATGGAAATTAATATGGAATAGAAACTAAGCGAAAGGACGAACCAACAAGAAGTAAATAAACTATTCTAATATATTTAATGTTGATCTAAATCATTATTCTGCTATAGTAACAGTACCACCGACCAGAAACTCCTCTCTCTCTCTCTCTCTCTCTCTCTCTCTCTCTCTCTCTCTCTCTCTCTCTCTCTCTCTCTCTCTCTCTCTCTCTCTCTCTCAACCTTTGTTAGGTTTCACTTTACTTTTACCATGATTCAAAAGTCCAAAGATATCGTGGGAGGACACAAACGACAGCCCTCTATGTTCCTCATTTCATAGATTTTAGCCCGTATCCTGCTACTATGGTCCAGAGAGAGAGAGAGAGAGAGAGAGAGAAAGAGAGAAAGAGAGACAGACAGACAGACAGACAGACAGACAGACAGACCCAGAGAGAGAGAGACAGAGACAGAGACAGAGAGAGACAGAGAGAGATAGAGGACTTTGGACATTGTCATATAAATAATACTCGATTTTCAGGATATTGTAGTATGTTTAAGAAACAACCAAACAAATAAAACATGAAATACATCACAGTATGTGTACCACGTAACCGAGGAATTTACAGTATACTGTCGACATGGTTTGCAACTTTGTATCGTTGATAAACACTATTGATAAACCCAAGGGAAAGTGCATACGTTTCGTTACGACGAACCATATTCTTCTAGGTTACTTGGTGTAATTTCTATTTTAAGGTTTTCATCCAGCCCAAGTTCCTTTATCTATCACTCCACATTTATGCTTAGTTTGTCCGTTATACATGAGAGGGTAGGGGGGAACAGAAATCAGAAATGATTGTGATGAAAATGTGTACCATATTAAATTCGTTTAGAGACGATAATTATTAATACTTTTTTCGTTATTTGTATACGTCACTAATGATCAATGTGTGGAAATTCATCATTGATCAAGAATCAACTGCAGACGGTCACTAGAATGTTTATATATGCGTGTTATTGTGCTCCATGGTTTCTAGAATGTTTATATATGCGTGTTATTGCTCCATATGCGCATCAGAATCTAATACACCAATAGTATTGGTATATCAAACTGCTTTTTACTAACACTTTAAATGCCATGTTAATTGTAATGTATGTGACATATATATATCTAATGATAATATTCTACATATAGATGATAATATTCTACAGTCCTCCCTGGTATCCCACGAACTTTCATCAGATCACCTCTGCATTATATGCCATCTTGACGTCTCAGTCCCTAACCATCCACCTTTATTCGCTACTAAGAGAAACCTCCGTATGATAAAAAGAACCAAACTAATGCATGACATCCAAGCAAATGTAACAACTAGCTTACCTCCTACAGCAGAACAACTTGATAACTGCCTGCGTTCATTGCTTGGCAAACATGCCCCAGCAACCAAGTGCAGAGTAGCAATTCAGAAGTGTTTTCCGTGGATTAGCCGTGTTAGGGACCAGCTTCGCACTGCTAAAAGACACCGCCGTAAAGCTGAGAGGCTTTGGCTTTCCACCAGACTCACTATTCATAATCAGATCTATGATGCCGCTAAGAAAAATGTCACAAACATAGTCCATGCAGCGAAATCAGCCCACTACAGTACTAAGATCACGGAAAAGTTCCAGCTGCAAAGAGTTATTAGAGATTACTAACAAGCTAATGTCAAAGAACAAATGTACACCACTTCCAGCTACCTTCTCTCTAGTCGACCTTCCGAACCTGTTTGCAAATTTCTTCCGTGACAAAGTACAAACCATCAGAGATAAACTTGACAACACAATTTCAATTGACTCGTCGTCACCGTACAGTTGCGATACATAATTTCAGCGGCAACTGTTAGAAGCATTTGAACCTGTCTCTATGGATTTAGTACGTACAATCGTGATGAAGAATGCACCAAAGTCATGTGAACTTGATCCGATTCCGACGTCACTGCTGCTAGAGTGCTTGGATCCAATATTGCCTTCACTAACTGATGCTATTAATACCACTCTCTCATCTGGGGAATTCCCATCATTTTACAAAACTGCCATTGTAAAGCCTCTGCTGAAAAAACCAACACTCGACCATAATGATTTAAAGAACTACCGCCCATTTTCTAATCTCCCATTCATGTTAAAAATCTGAGAAAAAGTTGTTCTATCCCAACTTGTATCTCATTTGAATTCAAACAGTCTTTTTAGCAATGTACAGTCTGCATATCGCCCTTGCCACACTACTGACACTACTCTTCTGAAAGTAATCAATAACCTTCTCCCTGCTTTGGATAGCGGAAAGATTACATTCCTCACTCTCCTTGACTTGTCTGCAGCATTTGACACTATAGACCATGATATACTACTTCACCGTCTCCAGCATGTATTTGGCATTTATGATAAGGCCTTACTATGGTTCAAATCCAACTTGGTCAACAGGACACATATTGTGTCCGCAAATGAAAACACTCCAGCCCAGTTGATCTATGCTGTGGTGTTCCACAGGGGTCTGTTCTTGGACCTGTTCTCTTCATTCTATACGCTCAGCCACTCTCAAGTGTCATAGATCATCATCCAGTGTCTCACCAATTGTATGCTGATGACACCCAAATATACAAATCTAGCCATCCAAATGAAGTTGAAGCTACCATCCAAGGCGTAGAGAGGTGCATTTCCGATGTGAAATCATGGATGACATGTAACAAGCTGAAGATCAATGATGATAAAACTGAAGCCATCCTGATTACAACACAAATACTTTCTCATTCACATCCTTTACCTCAGGCAATAAATATCAGCAACACCAACATTAAATTCACAGAGTCATTACGAAACTCCGGTGCCACTCTTGACAGTACTCTCTCATTGCACCAACATGTCATGAACATATGCAAGGCTTCATATCTTGAACTGAAACACATCAGCTCCATTCGCAAGTATCTTTCAGTTGATACCACTAAAACAATTGTGTGTTCCTTAGTACTTTCAAGACTGGACTATTGTAACTCAATTCTGTCTGGTTCGTCTCAATATCTACTCCAGAAACTTCAAGTTCAAAACACAGCTTCTCGGATCATCCTTAGAGTACCACGATCAGAGCACGCCTCTCCCCTGCTCTGTACCCTACACTGGCTATCCATACGATCCAGAATTAAACAAAAAATTTGTTCCCTGTGCTACGTTTCACTGACGGGCTCCAGTCCAACATATCAATCTGACTTCACCCATGTGTACACACCTGCAAGATATTACGCTCCTCTTCTGACACTCGTATTCTCATTATTCCCACTATGAAGATGAAATCATATGGACAACGCTCTTTTGCATACCAGGGCCCAGCAACGTGGAACGAATTGCCCACTGCACTTAGACACAAAGACACAGTGATCTCATTCAAGAGCGCTCTTAAAACTCACCTATTTCAACTGCAAGAACAGACTTAAAGACCTAATAATGTATCCTTATAATGTATCCTTACCTTAAATATTTACAGCATGTTTTCTGTTTCTAATTTCGTGGTGTTTGTTTTATTTTGTAATCATATCATTATATATGTTTTTTAAGTGTTATCAAATGTTGTAAAGCGCTTAGAGTTTCTAAAGATTAGGCGCTATACAAAGTCCTCATTATTATTATATATATATATATATATATATATATATATATATATATATATATAGTATATATATATATATATATATATATATATATATATATATATAATGTTTGTATGTGTGTGTGTATGTGTGTGCAATAAACTGACAACGAACAGTGCAAAACTAGTATCTAACTTGGTTGAACGCTTTCGACTCTTAAAGAGTCTTTTTCAAAGGCAAATACAAAACACAGACAAGAAAAACAAATAAATCACAAAAACCGTTGTGTTTGCAAAATTTTACACGGCTGTTTCTACAGGAATTAAGCCTTTAAATTCATTATGTTTGAACTAGTTTATTTCGACTTGACAGCCATGCACAAATGAAATTATCTTTTGCAGCCGGCACGTTTTCTTTTGTGAGATTCTCTAAATTTGCTTAATAGCCTATAATTAATAATATAACAATGAAATATCCGGGATATAATTTGCGCCTACATAAATTTACATAAAACAACAGATGTCGTTATGGATCATCGATTTCTAGGTCAATGAAAATATTTTCCAGTATCCGCAACAAGTTGAAATAAACTAGTTAAAATCTTAATTATATGTGTTTTCTCTGTGACATACATAGGTATGATGTTTTTTGCTGAAATCAGCCAATCATAAGAACTTTATTGAAGGAGTGGGAAGAGGCCGGCAAGGGTGAAAATGAAATGCATATGTGCAATGTAAGTAACTATGATTAACTTTTAATTTATCTTCAGATCCCTATGTTCCTTTCTTTCATATTAACTTTTCCCGAGGTCCATATTTAAAATACTTAGGTGTTTGGGCAGAAAAAAATTTGAAACGTCAGTCACTCTCCCAACAGTCACCACCAAAACAACAACAACAACAATCCTCTTTCAGACACTCCTCTGACCTCCAGTGACCACTCGGACAGCAGAACTCTGGAATTATGAACAATCAATTTTACTTAATGTTACCCAGTGACAGTTCCATTGATGTGTTTCCCCACAATACTTTGTGCTGTTTCACGGCCAAATTACCTCAAGCCATCCAGTTGGATCACGAAGACTATTGGGAAGTGGCTTTGGTCGAAATGATTCACACTACACAAATCAAAAACATCACTGAAAATCAAAACACTCGACGTTCTGAACGACGAAGTGCAACAATACTTGAACGAAAAAGAAACTGTAGATGCCTCAATGAAACGACAAGTGTCCCCCGATACTCCACGGTACATTTATCTGTTGAAAATTTCCGCAGGCTATTATTTTAGTGGTCAAGATCTGGTGGACACAATTGCTGCCAGGTTCAATGCGCTGTTTGGAAAAGACTTGGACAAAACCAAACGAAGGGTCACGGTCGATCTCCACAAAATATCTCGTCGCCCACTGATGAAATTTTCGGATGCCAAAACGTTGGCCATTAAATTTTGTCATGATTTGTTTGACATTTTGGGTGCGGATCTCAAGATGATCAAGGGTAACAACATACCACTCATCTCCGACAACTTGAATTTTGAGACGTTGTTTAGATTCCCGGTAGAACTGAACCAAGGACTGAATTTGATCTTTGTGTACTCTGATGTGCAACGTGGTGGGACACACCTCCGTACCGTTACTGCGAGTCATTCCTTTCAAAGTTGATTCTGCTACGACCAATGACCAGGAAGGTGGAAACATCTTTCATGTTCACCGCGGATTTGTACATCCTCACTATTTGCCCGTCAGTAAGTCGTATTTTGACACTTTCAACATTGCAATAAAAGGAGATCTGGGACAAAATATTTCATTCACCAAAGGGAAAGTTACGGTGAAACTCCATTTTCGAAAAAGGTTCACTAACGACTGTAAGTCATATATCCTGTGTACCAAGGAGTCGCTTGACAGCGAGGACATAGTTTAGGAGATTGTTAAAATCTGCGTTTCGTTCGATAGCCCCCGTTTTGAAACTGATGGTGACACGAGGATTGCACTCCTTGAAAAATGCCGCTTTGAGGCAAGGCAAAGAATTTCTTCAAAATGTCATCATCGACAAAAGAAGACCCCAAAGAAACTTTCTTGAGAGCAGGCAAAAATGTCTTGATTCAAACTGGCAAAGACATTTTGGGCCCGAATAGCAACTACTATAAATACCCTGGACGCTGCCGTGTCAGACATTCCTGCTTCCCTGACACCACAGCAAGGACAAGGCAGAAAGAGACGACGAAGACACCCCTCCAGAGGACTTCACACCCCCAGAGCTAGAAAGACCAAGAAAAGAAGAACCGTCCGAGAATTAGACGTTTTTGATTATTAAATCACAGAGAGAAACAATAATGCACCGAGAGTCTTGCGAATGTTCGGAACTGGATCTGTTTTCCATGCCACCACTACGATGACGATGCAAGAATCTCAATGGGTAGAATTTCATCCCATCCCCTCTCTGACGACCTCAGCCCCCATCGAATTTGAAATCAAAGGAGAGCCCGAAGATTACATCGATCTGAACAGCAGTTACTTGTACTTGAAAGTTAAAGTGATCAAAACGGACGACACCTCTCCGGGAGCCGATGCTAGAGTAGCACCCTTCAACAATTTCATGCATTCCTTGTTCAGCGAAGTGGATTTGTACTTGAATAACAGACTAGTCAGCATCATCATGGATACTTACCCTTACCCAGCATACCTTGAAAATCTCTTGACGTTCGGAGAAGATGCCAAGAACACTCATCTGGATGCTTGCGTGGTATGGAATCCTGACACAGCAGGCGAGAACAAGTTTAACGACACAGCCCTGACAGTAGATGACGATCCTTACAATGTGGGCTTTAACGACCGGCGAAAGAAATTCCTGCAAGGAGGTAGTTTAAAACTGATGGATCGTTTGAACTTGGACATGCGGTTGCAAGAAAAGTATTTGCTGAACGGAGTGGATATCCGCCTAAGACTGAATCGTAGCAGTACTGTTTTCCATTTGATGGCCCATACCAACGAGTACAAAACCATTATCCAAGAAGCCAAACTCTACGTGCGACGCGTGAAAGTGTTACCTAAAGTGGGAAACGACATCAGACACACTTTGATCATAACGACCCCCATGTATCCGACACGATGCGTGGAAGTGAAAATTTTCACTATTGCCACTGTACTCCGATCCAAGATGGAAGATTATCTGTTTCAAGGACAGTTACCCAAAGGTTTAATCGTTGGTATCGTCAGCAAAGAAGACCTCAACGGAGTCGTCACTTTCATTCCTTTCGAGTTTAAGCACTGCAGAGTGTCCAAGATCGAAGTTAGTCGCGATGGCAAAACACTGTGTACCAGAACCTTCGAACCTAACTTTGCCCAGAAGAATTACTTGAGATCATACTGGTCCCTGTACGAAGCTACCGGACAGCCAGGGACCAACACCAGCCACGGCATTTTGTACGAAGATTATGCAGGAGGCTACACTCTGTGGGCCTTTGATTTCACTCCAGACCAAGGCAGCGACGAGGGACATTTCCACCCTATAAAATCCGGTCAACTGCATGTGGAACGTCAGTTTGCAGAAGTTCTAATTGAGACGGTGAACGTCATCCTGTATGCCAATTCGACAATACGATAGAACTCAACAGTCTGAGAGAAGTCATTCTAGACTATTAGAAGCTATGGAAGACACTTATTCCTCTTTGAATAATAGAGAATCTTTGGAAATGGAATGGGAGGATATGGTGGAAGCAGAACCCAAAGTCAAAGACGAAGAGGACGTGGTGATCATGTCCAGATGGCCAGAACAAGAACAACGTTTAGTCTCCTGTTTTGCCACACACCTGGCAGAAACAATTACAGCGTTGACCAAGAAAGATTGCTATGGATGTCAAAACGATCATGCCTGTCAAAATCAACACGATAAATGCCTGATGATGAGTCAAGATGAAAAATGAACGAGCATCTGGAGGACGCTTGGGGTCTCATCTCGGAAGAAGCAGTGTTTCATCAGTGGTATAAAGACTTGTGTGATTATTCCTCCCCTCTACTGAGTGCTCTAGAGATCCGTCGCATCGAATCTCTCTTGTCCCAGTGTGCGAAGACGGAGCTAATAGACGTTTTCTTGTCAGAGATTTTCAGGCAAAATGTCAGGATTGAATTGATGACTTATCATTATCTGTGAAAAAAGAAGAAAAAACAAAACGAATACCTGTGAACTGTATTACCTTTTGAACAACAGTTCGTACACCGCTTCTTGGAATCCTGTCGTGTGTGGTAAAGCTGAACTGCCTCATCGCAAACCTAACGACCATCAAGCTTATGTCATCAACACGGACGATAGTCATCTCCCAGGAACCCACTGGGTAGCCGTCTACTTTCCCCACGATGCTTGTGTGGAGCATTTTGATTCGTATGGATTACCGCCTTTGGAAGACGACATCATCGACTTTATGAGAAGAAATGCCCAGACGACTCACTTCAGTAACTTGAAATTACAAGGCACATATTCCATTGTGTGTGGACAATATTGTGTGTATTTTCTTCATCAACGCAGTCTTGGGTATCCCTTAGAACATTTAGTGACTTATTTTGATTGTGACTCTTCTAGAAACGATGAAAAAGTAGATAGATGGTTTTTTGACCGTTGTGGATATATCTTGTCTTTAGCTAGGAAACGTAGTGTACATCAATGGCCCAATGACCTCCATCAGTGGACGTCTAGTTTGACTTCACAACGTTGTCAACGTTGTCAAAAATGTGTTCTTTGATATTACATGAATTGTTTTATTGTTAGTTGTTGGTTGTTTGAATAATAAATGTTATTTTGATATTATATGAATTGTTTTATTGTTAGCTGTTTTTTCTTTTTGTTTGAATAAAAAATGTCATGTTTTGAAAAAGGTGCTTTTGTTGTTTTGAAAACTTTTTATTAGTATACATGCTCATTGACTTCTCTCTATCCCTCACAATGAGATAAACTATATAGCGTTTCTACACCCCCTCCAAAAAAAATCGTAGGGATGTTTTCTATCGCGTCCGCGCTTGAAACCTATAAATCGTGGCGGTCTCCAGTCTGTCCGTCTATTACTGACTCGTCCACCTATTAAGATGTGTTCAAGACTAGAAAAGCTGAACGAATCCCAAGTGAATTTACATCGTGTCAGGCAAAGTCTGATATGCAAGTCTGATGAGATAGAGAATGTCAGGATGCTGAAAATTGCCCAAGACCTGATAAAAGAGGTGTTTAAAGACGAAATCTAGAAGGAGCAAGAAGAATGGATGGAGAAGTTCAGACTTCAGAAACAGCAACAGCTGCAACAACAGCAGGAGCTAGACAGAGATTTCGTGGACTGCCGTGTGGACACGAAAGAGTTCTCCTTCTCCTTCCGTGGAAGCAGACCCTATCCTGTGAGAAAGCCTGCAGCCAGACGGGGACACAATCTTAGACGATAAAAAGATTGTCATAACCCCGTTAACAAAACAGCCCTTTTCAGGGCTATCCCCAACAGTTTAGAAAAGAGATACTAGTCAAATTACCAACCTATCTGTCTGTCTTTGTGTTTGTTAGTTAAAAATAGAAGTGTGCCCATAAACACTTCGTTTCTCTGGCTTTGTAAGATAGTGTGTGTTTGTATGTGTATGTGTGTTTGTTTTCTTCCCTTAGCAAAAAACTTATCCCTTAACAAAAAAGTGTTTGTATGTGTGTGTATGTGTGTGTGTTTGTATGTGTTCGTGTGCGTTCGCGTGCGTTTGTATGGTGGTGTGTGTATGTGTGTTTGTTTACTTCCCTTAGCAAAAACTTATCCGTTAACAAAATTGTGTTTGTATGTGTGTGTATTTGTGTTTGCATGTGTTTGTGTGTGTTCGCGTACATTTGTATGTGTTTGTGTGTATGTGTTTGTGTGCGTGCGCGTACGTTTGTTTATGTGTGTTTGTATGTGTCTGTTTTCTTCCCTTAACAAAAAATCCTTGTCCATAACGACAAAAAAATTGTTGTTTGTATGCGTGTGCTTGTGTGTGTGTTTGTGTACGTGTGCGTACGTTTGCATTTGTATATTTGTATGTGTTTGTGTGCGTTCGCGTACGTTTGTATGTGTTTGTGTACGTTCGCATATGTTTGTATGTGTGTGTGTTTGTATGTGTTTGTGTGTTTGTGAGCGTTCGCGTACGTTTGTATGTGTGTTTTTTGTATGTGTTTATGTGCGCTCGCGTACGTTTGTATGTATTGGTCTTTTTTCCCTTAACAAACGCACTAGTAGATTTATGTTCGCCAGTCTATGTTTGTGTATTTGTTTATTTGTTCATGTCTATCAAGTTTTATGTCCCGCCCCGCCAGGCGATGTTTTTTTTTTTTTTTTTTTTTTTTTTATTGTT